>ML777386.1:246680-279498 GCA_009831015.1 Picea engelmannii | reverse complement strand
ACGAGGAGGTCGTTACACAGGAGACATAGGTGTAGGCAGCTTATAGGGCAATGGAAAAAATTGAATTGGCTGCCAACAGGTAGCCAGAAGAGCCTCATCTCAGTAAAGGTCATCAAGCGACTAGCCCTTCCAACAACGCCACACCCACAACCCTACACAATTGGATGGATTCACCAAGGAATTGATCTTCTCGTCAACCAACGATGCCAACTGTCGTATGGAATCAATCCCTTCAAAGATGAGGTATTGTCTGATGTTACTCCTCTCAAAATTTGTGATGTTCTTTTGGGCCAATCTTATTTATGGAAACATCATGATGTTTATGAGTCTAGGCCTCGTAGTGTTATTATTACTTTGAATAGGAAATTGTACAGGATAACCAAGGCAATCCCACCTAGTGCTATTTCCTTCATCTTTGCTAAGAAATGCAGGCAGGTCATCTCTTAGACAAGGAATTTTTTCTTCTTCGTGATTCTCTATCATAATAAGTGAACAGTCACAGCCACATCCAGGGTCTCTGTGGCCAACCTCTCCACACAACAGAAGCAAGTAGATAAGGTTGTGGAATAATACTCGGATATCTTCTCCTCACCTTGAGGGGTACCTCTACACTGCCAGGCCAAGAACCCCATCGATATAACCCCCGACGCACCACTTCCCAATGGGCCAGTCTATCGTACCTCTTTGTTAGAGAATGAGGATATTAAGAAACAAATCCAAGAACTACTCCACAAGGGGAACATCCACCACAACTCATCACCTTGCGGGAGCCCAATCATGCTGGTACAGAAGAAATATGGAACCTGGTGACTTTGTATTGATTACCAAGCTCTGAATAAAATCACAATAAAAAACTGGTACTCGATTCCCTGAATCAATGACCTCCTTGATCAACTCACGGGGGCCATATACTTCAGTAAGATTGATCTGAAGTCTAGCTACCATCAATTCCTGATAGAACAGATAGATGTATGGAAGACCACATTCAATTCAAAGGAAGGCCTTTTTGAATGGTTGGTCATGCCCTTTGGTTTGACAAATGCTCCAACCACTTTCATGAGGATTATGGACGATATCCTGTAACCATTCACCAATACTTTTATAGTGGTGTATGTGGATGACATTCTAATCTATAGCAAGACTTGGGTCGAACACTTGCAACATATTCAGCAGGTTCTGCACACCCTGTGACAACACAAGCTATATGCCAACTTGGAAAAATGCTCTTTTGGCATGGACAGAGTCCATTACCTAGGCTACATCATTGATCAGCATGATGTACATGTGGATCCAGCCAAGATCCAAGTCATCTGTGACTGGCCAGCCCCGACAACACTCACTAAGCTTTGGAGCTTCTTAGGCCTTGCCAATTTCTACTGCAGGTTTGTGTTGGGATTCTCCCATATTGCATGCACCCTCAGCCAAATCAACAGAGGTGGTGGTAAGGAAAAATTTGCGTGGCGCCGGTCCCAAAAACAAGGGTTTGATTATTTGAAGTAGCGCTTGTGTTGAGCCCCAATACTTTCACTACTAGACCTACAACATCCCTTTGAGATCGAGACAGATGCTTCAGACTATGATATGGGCATAGTTCTCAGTCAGCACAGCCACCCTATGGCCTATCATAGTGAGACACTGTCAAATACTATTTGTAACTACCCTACTTATGACAAAGAAATGTACTCCATTGTGCAAGCTTACCGCCAGTGGAGACATTACATTCTTGGGAAGGAGACAGTCATCCACACTAATCATAAGCCACTACAGTTCATGCAGACACAAGGAAAATTACAGAATGACCACCATCAAAAGTGGTCCACATACTTGCAACAATTCCACCTCAACATCAAGTATAAACCAGGAAGCACCAATCGTGTTGTTGATTTCCTCAGCAGACCACCAGTCGCGTCACTCACTATGGTGCTAGACTCTTCCGGCCATGAGACATCTGGATGGACCCAACTCTATGAGACAGACCCTAACTTCTCCACCACCTACCAAATGTTGTGTGCAAACATAGTTGTCGATAATTTCCATCTTTAGGATGGGTTGTTTTGTCATCTAGGCCATATCTGTGTTCCATCAAGTGAGCGAGTGAACGTGATATGGGAATCCCACTACAGTATGGTGGCAGGACACTTCGGCATAGAAAAGACAATGGGGATGCTATAGAAACAATTCTACTGGCCGAAACTTCGACAGGAGGTCATCAAGTGTATCAGGTCCTGCACTGCCTACACTATTTCCAAACCGACCACTAAGAAACAGGGCCTGTACACCCCTCTTCCTACTCCTGACAGGCTATGGGAATCCATCTCAATGGATTACATGTCAGGCCTCTTGTCCACCAAGCAGGGAAAGGACTATGTTTTTGTGGTTGTTGATCGCTTTTCTAAGATGACGATTATGGTTGCCTGCAAGAAGAGAATCACAGTAGAGGCCACTGCCAATCTCTTCTTTTAACGAGTCTCGGTACATTTTGGAATCCCAAAAACCATTGTCTAAGATCAGGATGGTATATTTCTCATCACATTCTAGTCGATCCTCTGGTCACTATTGGACACCAAGCTCACCAAATCCACGACCTTCCACCCCAAGATAGATGGCCAAACTGAGGTTGTAAATCAAATTATTGTGCATATCCTTTGCATATATAATTCAAATCACCCTCGCACATGGGATGAGAGCCTTCCCTATGTCCAGCATAGCTACAATCGAGTCTGACATAGATCAATAGGCCACAGCCCCTTTCAAGTGGGGTTGGGATTCCAACCATTGGCTCCCATAGATGGTTCACTTCCCGTTGCAGTCACCTCGACCGACTCATCTTCTGCTCCAAATGAAGCTGACAAGGCCACCTGGTTCATTGAGAGGATCCAACACATCCACCAACAAGTTCATGATATCCTACAGAAGTCGAATGACAAGTACAAACAACACCATGATCAACATCGGGTGCCACATAAGTTCCAGGTGGGTGACAAAGTTTGGTTGCACTTGCAGAAAGAATGCCTTATAGGACCCCATAAGAAGCTTCACCCACTCTATTAGGGGTCGTACACTATCACCAATTCCATGGGGGATAATTCTTTTTAGCTCAACATTCCTCCTTTTCTTGGACTACACCCAGTGTTCAACATGGATCTCCTTCACCCTTATTTCCCACCATTATTAGACACCTTAGAAGTAGCAGAACAACTGACACCAACAGAGCTCAACCCCAACTGCATACAACAAGAATCCAATGATCATATTTTGGACACATTGATCAAGGGCACTCGACAACAAAGGATCCAACTTTATCCAGTCGTCAAAGCAAGGTAGCTCCTGCACCAAGGCAAGTGGATCACTCGGGGCCAAATTCACCAAAAATTTCCTCATCTAATGGGGGACCTCAACGCAATGGAGACCATTTCTTCCTAAGGAGGGAGGATTTATCCTTATGGATATCGGTGGCCACCCACCTTTTCCAACTGGCTAACAATAGTTTTCTGACAATTTTGGCAATTTACTATTTTTAGCAGTTTTAATTTTCGAGGCCATTTTGAGGGCCTTAATGAAGGTTTTTCGAGATTGAAATCCTAAATGATATTCAAAGGCATGATTTATCCCCCAAAATGAATTTCCTCAATGATACCTTTCCAACAAGCTATCACATGCCTAAAATGGAGATCGTATGCAAAAGTTACGACCTCGGGAAGTTGATGTACTAACTTACCCAAATGGGGCCTGCATGATTTTTGGCACTTCATCTCCTAGGGTTAGGTTTTTGGATGTCTAGGGTTTTGTGCATTCTTTTTTTATTGTAAAATTCCTTTAGAGCCTCATTGTAATCTTCTTCTTTTGAATGCACACAGTCATCACGTCTCTTCTCAGAGATAAGTCGCCACCATTCCAGCAAGCTTGTTTCCGCTGCATTTTATAGTTTCAGCTTATTTTGTTATTGAATATAAAACGAGTTTTACTATATCTCTGTTATTTTGTGTTAAGAACTTGTTAATAATCTGTATTCATTCCGTTCTGCTCATAAAATCTGGATCAAAATATAACCAATATTGATAATCAATTCCATCCTAGAAAGAACGAAATTATAGGTTGTAGTAACTCTCGCTGCAACTGCTCTCCAGACTTGCACACTACTAAATTTCTATGGTTGTGAGTTTTGTGTGCCAAACGAGCTATGGTGCCCTATATTTATACTTCTCTCTTTAGGATTTCTATCCCAACTTCTCCTTCTAAAGGCTAAAGACTCAATATAAAATATTCTCTTTAGCCAACTTCTCTTCTAGGGTTATGTCCATGTCTTTTAGGGTTCTTGCTTCCTGGAATATTCTAATATCGTCAAATTTCACAAGTGGAGGTTAATACCTACCACATATACCATAATATCAACACTCCCTCCTACATAGGGAGGTATAAAAGGAAATGGTATTGATCACAAATAGACCATTCAACCAATCACATCATCATAGCCACATGGGCTATATCATGATCAAATCAAGAGCATCGTCATTATTATTCAACTGGATAATCTCCATGACAATCATTACAGTTTCATCTAATAGAACACAATTGTGTCTATCCATAGTAGTACATAACTACTATATAGTGGTAAAAAACCATACCAAGTAGCACATGGCTACTAACCATTGACACATAGTCATAATCAGTGGAATGCATCCACCATAGTAGTATACAACTATTTTCCATAGACATACAATCTCTATAACGGTCATATCATCTGATATCAACCTGCATAAACAATATAATGATACAATTTGAGTCATATGGGCCACTCTTCCACTCACATTTGTGAGATATGGAAGAGCATCTTCCCTCATATAATAAAAACATCAAACATGGGATATCTGGACTATTCTTCCCAAGCATGGAAGAATAATTTTCCCCGATTTCCAATTCTCGACCATTCACCTAACTGGGCCATTCCTTCGGCACTAAACATAGTGCAAACTAGATATAATGAGTCTGACCTAGGGAATGCATGTCCCTGATTGTTGAACCTGGACCATTCACCTAACTGGTCCATTCCTTTGGCACTAAATACAGTGCAACCTGGAGAGAATGAGTCTTCCCTAGGGAATGATTGTCTGGACCATTTCCTAAGGAAATGACTGTCCTGCACCAACCTCCAAAACATACCATTCTTTGAAACTTCTCACAACTGTGAAATTTGAAATAATGATTGCTCGGCGAGGTAGACCATTCTACTTGACCACTATTGAGAGTGACTACCAAGAAGAATTATTTTCCTAGACCATTTCCCCACACCGGCCACAAGGGGAATAGTTGTCTATGGTACATCAACAATCTATTGGACCATTTTCATTATGAAAATGATTGTCCGATCTAGACCATTTTCAGAACTAGAAAATTCTTGTCCGTCCGAGAATCTTAAACCACTTTCCGAACTGGAAAGGAACTGCCCATCATGGATCATTTTCCAAACTGGAAAATTATTTTCCATAAATCAATGACATATATACCAGTTCTCCCTCCCAACCCAGGGAGCCATCTCTTTCGTTTTATCTATGGGGGTTATCTCCATAAGCCCCAACTTGTCTCGTGAGTATGAAAAATTTATCCTGGACAAAGGCTTTTTCAAATTATCTATTATCTTCTCATTTGTGGAGATATACTAGATTTTCACTTCTCCTTCCTAGACTTTATCATGATAAAGTAGTATTTGATATCAATTTGTTTCGACCGATCATGAAACACCGGGTGTTAGGATAGCCTTATACAACTCTGATTGTCACAGTGTATTATGGTCGAATCTAGTCCCTGATCAAATAATCAGAAAATTAGCTTCATTATCCATACTACTTCTGTACATGCCTCACATGCTATGATATATTATACTTCTTTTTTGTTGAGTGTGACGAAATTTTGTTTCTTCCTACCCCAAGATATCATAGCAAAGCCCAAGATGAAACACATCCCTGAAGTACTCCTTTTGTCTTCTGCACTCCCTGCCTAATCTAAATCTATGAATCCATGAAGTTGTATATCATTCGATGAGGTATATATTAAACCATAGTTTGGAGTCCCATGAATATATCTTAGAAAATTCTTTTCATCTATCCAATGCTCGTGCCTAGGCTCCACCTGGAACTAGCTTAAGGTATTTACATCAAAGAAAATATCTGGTCTATTATTCACTAAATAAATTAATGACCCAATCAATTGCCGATATAGGGACGGGTCTAATGGATCAGAGTCTGAGTCTCTTAATTTTCTTATATCTATGGTCATAGAAGTGTCCATTGATTTGCAATCCATCATTCCAAATTTCTGAAGAATCTTCACTGCATACTTTCCTTGTCCAAGGAACACTTCACCATGCTTCTGCCATACTTCTGTCAAGAATAAATCATCCACATATAGAAGTAGAATCACAGGTGCATTGTTCACGACTTATAGTAGAGATTTGGATTTGCATGACTCTTGGACGAACCAAGTCTTATTAAGTAGTTGTCTATTCTGTCATACCAAGCTCTTGGAGCTTGCTTGAGTCCATACAAGGCTTTCTTTAATATGAAAACATGAGTTTCTCTGGAATGTAATTAAAATCCTTGAGGTTGTTCAATGTATACTTCTTCTTCGATTGCTCCATTCAGAAAAGTTGTCTTTACATCCATATGATGTAAACTCCATCCCATGGAAATAACAAGAGACACAATGGCTCTAATAGAAGTATATCTGGCAACAGGAGAAAACGTCTCATAATAATCTTCTCCCTCCTTCAAGGATAACCCTCTAGATATGAACCTTGCTTTGTATTTGTCCATGCTTCCATCTACTTCATGTTTGACCTTATAGACCCATTTTCAACTTACTACTGATTTTTCTTTGGGTCTAGGCACAATTTCCCATACATCATTTTTCATGATGGACTGGTGTTCTTTTTTCATGGATTATTTCCATTTTTTCTTCTGAGTTACCTCTTCAAATGTGGTGGGTTATTCATTTATAATCTTTTTCATACATTATGCATAGCTAGAGAATCTTTTGGGCTTTTTGCTTTCTCTGAAGGTGCCACTTAGGCTTTTGAGTCTTTATGCTTCTTGTATAGTAGATTTAAGCTAGGATGGATGTTTCCTATTTTTGGGTACAATGAGTGATTCAATAGGTTCACATGGTTGCATCAGATGATCAAGTTTTTATGTTTCTTCATTCTGACTTCTTGGAAGACACATGCTTTCTTCTTTAGGCTCTTCATGCTCTTCTTCTTTTATAGTTTCTTCTATGGATTTCTTGAAAGCCATACTTTCATTGAAGGTTACGTCTTTGGTGACTTCAACCTTATGTTGTTCTAGGATATAGATTCTTTAGGCTTTGGATGATTCACTGTATCTGACAAATATGCCCTTCTTTCCTGAGGGTTCTAGTTTCTTCCTTTTATCCTTGGGGATGTGAATGTAAACATGGCATCCAAAGATTCTTAAGTGTTCCACATTAGGTTTCTTTCTTGAGAAGGCTTCTTCTGGATTCATATCCTTCAATATGCGGTGGGGAATTATGTTCTGAACATATATTGTTGTCATGGTTTATTCTCCCTACAAATACATAGATAAACCTTGATCGTTCATTAGTGTCTTCACAGTTTCTTTAATAGATATATTCTTCCTTTATTCAAGAGATATAACCAAGTATTTCTTGAGTAATAATCTATGAAGATTACATAATAAAGAGAACCTCCTATAGATTTGACTAGCATCATCCCACAAACATCTGAATGTATTAGATCTAGGATTCCCTTAGATCTATTATTGTTGCTTGAGAATGGTTTCTTAACATTTTTACCAAGAGCACATCCTTTGCAAATTTCTTCATATGTAGATTTTAGTTCTGATATTCCTTCAACCATATTTTTGAGGAAAGGTAATATTTGATAGTTGATATGAGCATACCTTCTATGCCAAAGTTCATTGGGATTGACTTCATCATGTACAAGAGCTTCAACGTTTTATTCTAGTTGTCTGTATAGTCTTCCTTCAAGGGTTCCAATAACTCTAGTGTTCTCTATGTTGGAGTCTCTAGACCAAGATAATACTTTTCTATCTACAAAGGCTATTTTGTTTCCTTTTTCTTCTAGGAAATATATGGACACAATATTCTTTTCTAAACCAGGTACACATAATACATTGCTCAAATGAACATTGTTAGATTTTTTCAATTTGATGGAGGCTTGACCAATTCCTTCGACTCGATAGGTGTTCTTATCTCCAATTTCTACCTTGTAGGATGCCCTCTTTTCATTCAGATTAGAGAGTTTGACCTGGTCTCCTATCATATGCCTAGAAGTTACACTGTCAATTGTCCACATGTCATCTTCAAGATTTCCTATGAGAATTGAATAGTGTAAATGATTTGTCTTTTCATTTATGATTTTTGTTGACTGATAAATGGTCAAATTTTGACTTTGACCCAAAACATCAACCTTGACAAATTTTCCTTCTAAGAGTGCCAAGAGGTGCGTTGGACTAAGTCGCACTAGAATATCCTCTCCTTGATTAAGGTGTTCCATCATAAAGTGTTGGGAAAGATTTTTAGGGTTTTGCAACTACACCTACTAGTAACCCTAGTAGCAGTGCTTCAGTAACTCCACCTGCTAGAAACCCTAGAGGTAGTTATTCAATGATATTTAAAACCTTATGGCTTAGCTTCCTTCTAGTGGTTAGACTGAATGAAGGAGAACTGGGCCCATAACTTGTTGGAAAAGTAGGTGTGCTCGTTTAACCATAGACAATATAGCAATATTGTCACCCAACCATAGGCACGAATGCCACCACCGAGAACCCTGACCTTGACAGAGAGAATAATTCCAATAGAAAATTAATATCCAACCAAGGCTAATGCACCAAGAAAAGATAACCAATACTGATTAGAAATTCCTACCCAGAAATACTGAAATTATAGGTTGCAATAACTCCAGTTGTAGCTTCTCTCCAGAATTGTGCACTACTAAATTTCTGCAGTTGCGAGTTATGTGTGCCAAATGTGCTCTGGTGCCCTATATTTATACTGCTCTCTTTAGGCTATTTGGTCTAACTTCTCTTTCTAGAGGATAAATAATAAAGATAAAATATTCTCTTTAGCCGACTTCTCTTCTAGGGTTATGTCTGAGTATTTTAGGGTTATAATTGTTTCCTGGAATATACTAATCTCATCAAAGGTCACAAGTGGAGGTTAATACCTCCCACAACTACCATAATATCAACAAAATGAGCCAATTATTCCATCACAAACCTGTTGATACTGAGAGGGGGGTGAATTAGTATCAATTACAATTTAAAACCTTTTTCAACATATACTTAAACCATTCAATTATATCCAATGAGTAATGAACAATAGTATAAGAGTTACACCAATACACCACAACACACCATGCACAATATATGAGAAATAATCAATAGTTATTGTTCAGGGGAAGTAATGACTTCCAAAGGTAGCTAGAACTCCAAATGTAAAGGGAGGGATAAAACTCCAAGAGGAAGATACAATCCTAAAATATCAAGAGAGATTTGAACTCTCCATCCTTGCCCCTTACTTCCACCCAAGAATATATGAGAGATAATAAAAATTCACATTAAATCATCACCATCAACCAACCATCACATAGAACCTGATAATGCTTCCTGAGACTTCTTCATTTTCTGCAATTATTCAATTCTTGGAATACTTTGATCCTATAGATAATATTACTCAATTTATTCTCTGAAACTTCTCCTAGTTTCACTCCTTGAATCCTCCCCAAAAATAAGTTATAGAGAGAATGGTAGACCTTGTTCAATTCTGGTTTATTTAGGAGACCAAACTTGTACAAAATGCCCCGCGCTCAATATTTAACATCCAAATCTGAAAATCACACACAAGAAACTACAGTCAGTACTATTTCCAATTCAATTTTTCCCACTTCATTTGGATTCTCTATGAAGAAGTTATGACGGTTTTACCTGGAACACTTGTTTATTGACTAGCTTCAGGACTGGTAAAAAAACCCTATCTTCCACAGAGTGTATTTCCATAATTATGGTGAATCAAGAGCTGAATTGTTTACCATGTGTACATTGATATGACTTCTCAATACCATAGAAATTGCACCATCTGAACCATTCTAGAAAAAAAGTTATAGCAAAAATGGTAAGATGACGTGAAAATAACATACCTTAGAACACATTACCAAAAGACTTCATCCTCCCTTGAAATCCAACCTTCTTTACTTATGATTTCCTCTGAAATTTGACTTGTGTGTCAAATGAATGTATAATGATATGTATTTATACCATTTATGTCACTTCCTTTTAACATTAGGACTGACCTGACACTTTCTTATTTTGTAATTCTTTTCTTTCATTATCTTCAGGGCCTACATGTACTTCCTTATTCAATTCACTTTGTCATCTTCAAAAATTCATTTCTCCTCAACCATGATAATCCACGTGACATGCCACATAACACCGGAAACAACATGATCTATACTATCCATCCATGGGTGTTGTATCTTCATGTGCATTGTCCTTCATATCCAAATACCTTCATCAATCTTGCGGTCCAAAACCCATGACTAGGGTTAGCATCAATGCCAACAACCAATATTCCAACAATCTCCCCCTTTTTCATTAATGGCAACACTCATGCTCCCCCTATCATCATGATACAAATTTATCTCCCCCTTTGACATAAATGCCAAAGGGTAGGTATTTCTCCCCTTGAGTTTAATGGGAAAAGGTAACTCTCTTCTTTCGGGCTTCTCCCCCTGAACATGTGGCACTCAATAATACTTAATCCTTATTTTTGGTCTTTGGGACTTTTTCTTCCTTGGAATCCTTTTGTGTGGCTTATGTATTCTCTCTCTTATTCATTTCTAGTATGTATATGTTATTTGGTCTTGTTGTTACAGTTGCAACCAATCTTCCTGAGTTATTTTCTCTGATTTTACATTTCCGGGAGTCAAACGTAAGAGTGTATCCTTGATCACGCATTTTACTAGCACTGAGTAGATTATGCTTCAAGTCTTCAACCAATAGGACATTCTCTACTTTTACATCTTTTCTTCCAAGCTCTACTACACCTTCTCCAAGTATTTTGGCAGATGAGTCATCTCCAAATGCAACGTTGCCACCCTTTCTCTTCAAGATGATGGATTTGTCTTGATCCCCGATCATGTGTGAAGAACATCCACTGTCTATGTTCCATTCATTTTCTTCTTTACATTCTTCAGCGGTTAATGTTATTCGACAATATTCATTGTTTGGAATCTCTTTCCTTCTCCATACTATGGTTGGCATAGGGACATCTTCATTCATATATCTACAATCTCGTGCTTTGTGACCAAGATAATTACATTTGTAGCATACAATATTTTTTTCCATCAATGGGTAAAATAAATTATAACTTTTGTTGACAAATCCATGATTATTTTCATATCTTCTATTTACACCATTCATGTTTCTTGCATATTTGTTTCTTTCTTTGATTCTACAATTAATTGCCTTATGTCCAAAATTTTTGCAAGTATAACAATGAACAAGAAAGAAATGTTGATACCTTGGAGTAAGTGGCCTTCTTTGTCATGTAGTCCATCTGGGTTCATGATATACTCTTTTGTAGTTTCCTTAATACTGATTGAATCTTCTTTGATTCCTGAAGGTAGGAGGTCTTCTTGGATATTCATCTCTTTTGTAATCATTCCTTCTTTCTGGTATCCTGGTCCACTTCTCATCAACTGTCCGTGTAGCTCTTTCTTCAACCTTCTTGTTGGTATTTTCATCTTCTTTGTATGAAGTTTCACCTATGCATCAAATATGTGTTAAGTCTTTTGGCACCTGAGAGTTTCTTAATCTCTTCCTCAATGAGACAACTTTTTGTTCATGTTTCTTGCAATCTTCTTCTTTCTTCATCATTTGGACCTTCTTTACTTCTCCTATTATTCTTGCTTCTTCGAGTAGAGTTTTCAAGGAAATGGTATCTTCTCTTAGTTTCTCAAATTATTCTAATTATTTCTTCAAGCATACAATTGTCTTTTCATAACTACCCAATTCACTTCTTAGTTTTCTACGCGTGTCTTTGAGCTTGCTATTTTCAATCTCAACATGAATAAATTTTTTGAGATTCTCATTTTCTTGTTGAATCATTTTTGCTTCATGATTTTCTTCTTCTTCATTGGTCTTTTCTTCTTTCGTGTCATCTCTTTCAATCCTTGGATGAGGACATTCAAATTCAACATGTCCTACTCCTTCACAATTAAAGAAAAAGAAATGACCTCTATTTTCTTCTTTGAAATCCGAGATGTTGTAATTTGCTTCAACTTCTTCTTCTTCTATTGCTTCTTCCCTTACATAAAGGTATTGTAGTTTGTCCCAAATCTATTTTTTTGATGCACATGATCCCACCTTGGATTTCACTAAATCTGCCAATCCATCCAAGATGGTATCTATTGCCAATTTGTTGTTCCTTTTTGCTTCCTTCTGAGCTGCAGTCTTTGGATTCTTCAAAGCATTGTATGCTGAAGCAACTGAGAACCAAACATATGCCCCAAGATATTTCAATTAAGTTTCCATTCTATTACTCCGGTATTCAAAATTTCTTCCATCAAATGGTGGAATCCCATTTGGAATGTTGTCTTCCATTTCTGCATAAGATCTTCCTTCCAGTGGTTAAACTGTACTGAAGGTAACCTGCTCTGATACCAATTGTTGATACTGAGAGGGGGATGAATCAGTATCAAGTACAATTTAAAACCTTTTTCAACTTATACTTAAACCATTCAATTATATCCAATGAACAATGAACAATAGTATAAGAGTTACACCGAAACACCACAATACACCATGCACAATATATGAGAAATAATCAATAGTTATTGTTCAAGGGAAGTAATGAATTCCAAAGGTAGCTACAGCTTCCAAATGTAAAGGGAGGGATAAACCTCCAAGAGGAATATACAATCCTCCAATATCAAGAGAGAGTTTAACTTTCCATCCTTTCCCCTTCCTTCCACCCAAGAATATATGAGAGATAATAAAACTTCACATTAAATCATCACCATCAACCAACCATCACATAGAACCTGATAATGCTTCCTGAGGCTTCTTCAATTCTTGGAATACTCTGATCCTATAGATAATATTACTCAAATTATTCTCTAAAAAATCTCCAAGTTTCACTCCTTTATTCCTCCCCAAAAATAAGTTATAGACAGAATCGTAGACCTTGTTCAATTTTGGTTTATTCAGGAGACTGAAATTGTACAGAATGCTCCGCGCTCAATATTTAACATCCGATTCGAAAACTCGCACACACGAAACTAAATTACGTACTCTTTCCAATTCAATTTTTCCCACTTCATTTGGATTCTCTATGAAGAAGTTATGACTGTTTTACCCGGAACACCAGTTTATTGACTAGCTTCAGGATTGGTCAAAAACCCTATCTTCCATAGAGTGTATATCCATAATTATAGCAAATAAAGAGATGAAACTTTTACCACAGGTACCTTGATATGTCTTCTCAATAACATAGCAATTTCACGATCTGAATCATTCTATAAAAAACGTTACTGCGAAAATGGTTAGATGACCTAAAAATAACATACCTTAGAACACATCCCCAAAGGACTTCATCCTCCCTTGAAATCTGGCCTTCTTTACTTATGATTTCCTATGAAATTCGACTTGTGTGTCAAATTAATGTATAATTACATGTATTTATACCATTTATGTCACTTCCTTTTAACATTATGGTCGACCTGACACTTTCTTATTTTGTAATTCTTTTCTCTCATTATCTTTAGGGCCTACATGTACTTCCTTATTCAATTTACTTTGTCATCTTCAAAAGTTCATTTCTCCTCAACCATGAGGATCCACGTGACGTGCCACATACCACCAAAAACAACATGATGTATACTATCCATCCATGGGTGTTGTATCTGCATGTGCATTTTCCTTCATGTCCAAATACCTTCATGAATCTTGTGGTCCAAAACCCATGACTAGGGTTGAGATCAATGAAAACAACAAATCTTCCAACAAAACCAACCAAGGATAAATAGAACATAAAAAAAATCAATAAATGGAGCAAAACCAAGAAAAGATTCTATATGCACAAGATACAAAAAATAATTATAGTCTGTATGAAAAGGGGTAGACCACAACTGACCAAGGAATAAAGGATAATTCAGCTCCCCTCCTAGAGCAGTTGACTGGAGAGAAACCACCTACACAAAATCTTGAGAAGAGTCCTGAAAAAATCATAGAATAATTCCTTAGAAGAATCTGGAGAAGGATCTTGAGAAAAATACAGAGAAGACACTTGAAAAGACTAATGATCCCAAGAAAAAACAATCAAAGTAAAAGGGAAACAACAACAACAAGAAGAAGGATATACACATAAAATAAAATAATTATTATATCACCATATTTTCATCTTTCGATCTCATCAAAACATCTGAACCCACAACATAGACGATATTTGATCCCACCTTAGCATCAGACACTCAAACATTTTGTTTGTATAATGAGGTCATGAAATAATCAATAGCTAGATGGAAGCACATGATGATAGATGGGGATAAGATGTAAGAAATAAAAAATATGGAATATGACACATGGAAAAAATGCATTGACTTGGTGAAAGAGAAACTTGACTTGGATCCACTAATTAAGTAGGTCGACCGTCTCAACTCCTTTAAGAAAATGATTGAGAAGTTAGTTTAGTTGAACTTGTTAGGGAGGGAAATTCAACAAATAAGTGAGGTGAATAGAGATATGAAGTGTAATCATGTCCAAATGATTGTATCCAACCAATAATTGATGATTGATTAGAATTCAAACATCCTTCAGTCATAGTATGAAAATTTTAAGGAAATCCAATAGATTTTAGACAAGGTTATTGATAAAGCTACAACACTAAACATTCTAGTGAGTAATTGGATAACTTACTTCACCTTGACCTTCATAAATCACAAATCGCATAGAAGTGTGCTGGAATATTTGACAAAGAAGAAGAAAAATATGACACCCAACTCTAGGATGAGGAAATCTCTACTTATGTAGATTGAAAAGGAAATGGAGATAGAAGTAAAGATTTCCTAGAAATAGTCGGAGTGGTTTAGAGAAGGAAATAAAGTGTAGTTAGAAACCAAGAATGTTTTGGAACACCTTGATCAAGTCATTAAAAAGATATATCAGGTTGAAGGAAATTTTAACCCTGAATCGACCATAGTACAGAATGCATCCATCACTGAAACTCTAGGCTACCTTACACAAATGAAAACACTTGGAATTTAGGTGAAATACTCAATGGATGAGTGGCAAACATTTTCCCAATATCTACATTGATTAGCTCCTCATATATACCAAACTTCTTTTGAGCACTTTCCATATTAGCCAGCACAACAACATCATCTAGGTCCTACTTCTCCTTATCGACAAAGATTTCAATTTTTCATCTCAAGTATATCATAGTCAAAACATTCCATCTACTAGACACCACTCAACAACAACATAAATTGAATTCGAGGGAACAAATACATCACAATTGGAAAAAGTTGTTACATTTTCGACCCTCAACTACACCTTTATACTTGGACAGAAACCATACCATAAGAACCAACCATCACACCTTAGAAGACAGATGAGCAATCACATACAACAAAATCAATATAAAAATCCCTAGAAATTCATCATCTAGCCACAAAAGATATATAAAAGTGATTGGTCCAATTGATTCTATGTCTTATTCAAAAAAAATTGTAAAATCATTCTCTTAAAATTTTGTAATCTCATAGTCACAATCTCCCTATTGCTCGGGATGAGAATGGATTTGAGGTTGGGGGGAGGGATGTTGTAGGAGCTATTTAAATTTGTCAACTAGACCTGATAGACAACCAAGTTGTACATGTAATTTCATTGACTATCTAATTGAATATGTAAGTCAGTCAATCACCTAGTTGGGTTGATTGACTGAGGAAGTTAGGAAGTTGCAAATTCCTTGTAAATGGATATTCAAGTATAAATACATGAATATGTAACAGAGAAAAGAAGCTTATTTTATACTAGTTCATTGTGTATATTTCTCCGTGTGAAGGAATTCTGGTAGCATCTACATACTTTTCGCTAGATTACAATAGATGTCATATTTGGATTTTATCGGGATATCTCTCAATGTGAACAACTCCAATTGAAATCAGATTGGAAATTTTCTTCCTAGCTACCAAACAATCTATCTAAAATGTTTGGTATTTACAAGGAAATACATCATAAATAAAACATCTGGTTTATAGATGAATAAATGTATCATATTTTGTATAATAGAAAGGAAAATTGTTTTAAAAATCCTCTAAGTTGGGAATATGATGGTTCTCATAAAACAAATGGATTGATATGGTCCAATATTTGTAATTTTCTAAATCATCATCCAAAACAAAGCATGAAGAGATACTTGAAAATTCTTAACAAAACTATCCCTAGTTATTCATTTTAGTCTATATAAGAAAAAGGATTTTTTTTTAAACTTCCTCCAAGCTGGGAATATATATGTTCTTTGAAAAGAAATGGATTTATATGTTTCAATCTTTGTAATTTTCTAAATCGTCAGCCAAGAACAAGCATAAAGAGATACTTGAAAATTATTAAGAAACCTATCCTTATTTATTCATTTTATATATTTAACACAAATTATATCAACTTGGAAAATGATTTCATCGCTTAACACATTCCTATTGTTTAATAAAAAAACTATTTAGATTGATACTTTTTTTTAATAATTTTTTATGGATATCTGAAAGATTTGAAGACAATTTGTATTCTTGATTTTTTATATGAATGGCGTTCTTGTCAATGCATTACACAAAAAAAATATCAAAATAAAAATTGAGCTTTGGTCTCTTTCCTTAAAAATATTTTCTTGGCTGATTTAATGCTTAGTTTATTTCACCTTAATTCCTAGATCATATATGATTCCGATATCGAGCCCCATCGTTCATTAATCACCTAACTTGCCTACCAATTTTTAGATCATCCAAATCATCAAATAAAGATTTGTGTTTACATCCATTTTCTAATTTTTTTCTCAATCCTAAAATTGGCCCTTATTTCAAAATCGAGGCCCCAATTATTTACCTTCAAATTTCAGTTTTCTTTCGAATTTTAAGTTCATGTTTTCTATATTCTTCCTCAATCCTTTCTTTTTTGAAAGTTCGAATTGGTTCAAAAATTTTAAATATTTCAAAGCCTTTTTTCGAACTTTGAACACTCCTCCTAAACTTTGAAATCTTATCTCAAATCATGATTATCCTGACTTGTTGATCAGCCCTAATCTCCAAATCATGCCCTCTTTCCATTTTCTTTCCTCTTTCATTATTCTAATTTGGAAATCGACCCCAATTCCAAAATCAAGGATTTCCTCCAACTTATGTGTGGATGGCACCTATATTTTAGATCATACTTGATATCAAAATCGAATTCTCCTATCAATCTTTACAAACTAGTTGATTCTCCCTTCCTATTCAAACTCTTTTAGAGACATCTCAAAGATACATCTTCCATTTCTATATCTACAAAATTTCCAAATGAATCTTAATACATTCTTAGTAGTCTCCCCATTAATTGTGACAACATTAGTTCATTTAAAGGATGACCATATTAGAACAACATGAAAAATAAATCATCAAAATGTGATTATGTCACTTTAATAATATCTTTTGAAATTATGGTTATATAGAAATTCATGTCTCTTATAATATAATACTCAAATCTCCCTAATACTACACCATCACTATCCCATCGCCTAAATCATATCGTCATGGACGTTGAAACTTGGGGGTGAAAGTAACAAATAATTAGCATGAATACCATGATTATAAGATGACATGGTAAGGACAATAAGAAAGAAAAATGTTGAAAGGTCAAACTACATAGAACAATCATCAAAAGAAGAAGCCACCAATCACATTTAAATTGATGGAATTATTTTTGGAGGAAAATAAGGAATGAGACCTCTCAAAAATATCCAATTAAAAATTAAAAGATGAGTGAAGAGGAAAACAATGTTTTTCAAACTTATAGTCGAGGTAACTGGTGGAATATGCTAAAATTCATATAGATGAATTTTTTTTTTTAATTCAAGGTTCAAACCCTAGTCGAACTACAAGTGTGATTTCTAGCGGCTAACCAAGGATATCTAAGTAAATAATGAGCCAAAATTTCTAAGAAACCACAACTAAAATCAAAGGATATTTTCAAGGAGAAGAGGAAAAGTGCAAGACAAAATATTTGTAACTAAAGATATAAAGGAACGTAGGAAAATTAAGCCAACACCCAGGGCTCAGAGAAAAGGTAAGTCCCTAGCTAGAATCCTTTTTGTTCTAAAGAAAAAAAAATGAGTGGACAAGACTATTGTTAGAATAGAGTATCTTTTTTTACTATGGATGAAAAATAGAGTATATTTTTTTACTATGGATGGAAATGTTAGAATAGAGTATCTTTTTTTACTATGGATGAAAATGAGTTGGGACGATAAGAAGAACCATCCTAAATTCATAGGTTTCTCACTTACTAAGACAGAAGTAAAAAAAGTGAAGAAAAACCCAAGAAACAAAACACCAATATGGTATTTGTATTAATATAAGGGAACCCATATATCTCTCTAAAATTTATGTTAGTCCTAAAGTAGTGGAGTTATTCCAAAAATAAAATTGGATTGAATACTTTAATAACGTTAAAGGTTTGTTGATAAGGTTTATTTCGAGTCTATAGATAATTTCCAACAACTACATGGACAATAATACATAACAACAATAAGGATTTTACAAATCCAAGATGATAAACCCATGTTTATTAGAGTTACAGAGGTCCCTGTGAAGATACCATGGGACAAGGAAGAGAGATGCCCTACCTTGAATGCAAATGAATTTTTTTTGATGATTTATGAAAAGGTACAAGAAAATAAGAATCGTGTGAGGAGAGAAATCATGTCCAAACCTTGGGAATGAATTATCCTTACATATAATGAAACATGTAACATGTAAAGGAAAAATAGTATGGTCCATACATACCACTTCAAGATGCTATGATAAATGAGAAACTTATACTATTGACAACCTAAGAAAAACTTGAGCAACCCTACTACCTATTATATTGTATCAAAGAATTAGGTAATAAAGTGAAGGAAGAAAGAGTGGATTCCTTAGCCCACCATGGCTAATAAATCTCATTTTTTATGATGGACTATATAAACAAACCTTCCAAGTTTACTCGGACATGTTTGCGACCATGAAAGAGGAGGTATTTTTGGCTTTTCAAGCCAGCTCAATCCTAGTTGTAGTAGCGTTAGACTAAAGGAAGAAGAATACAGATAGAGATAAGATAGGAACAAGTAAGAAAGGAAAGGTACACAAGAAAACAAGTCAAAGAGAGGAAGATAAAGAATCATTTACTAAAATAAAAGAAGATGCAAGAGATATTATAGCCACATTGGTTTAGATGGGCATCCCTCATGGTAGCACCATCAAGACAACTCTAGGAATCCCATTAGGAATGCAGCAAATAAAAATCACAACGTAAAGAACTAGATATAAATAATCCAAGAATGTTTCCATTGAGAAACAAACATCTCCTCTAGATATTGAGAAGGTTTCTTCACCTTCGATCACAATAAAGGGTCTTGGAGTAGTTGATCCTTTTGTTGAATCATTTGTTTCTACTACTGAAATAATTTTGTATGTTCTTATACAAGTGCGGTGTCCTCCATGGGAGTCACCTTGGAAGGTGGCATGTTTGCTAGAAGATTTGTGTCTAAATGTAGCAATCACATTGTGTGCAAGAATAAGAGAGGGTTTGGTTCCCTTTTATTTCCTTAGCTAGAGACATAAAAATAAAAGAAACTGGAAACTAGAGGGAACATAGCCCTGATAGTGGCTATGAAATCCTAATAAATAAGTGAGTAGATCCCTTATGGTGGATGCAGAAGACAAAAGAAGAAGGGAATTGTGGAAGCTATGAAAGCCAACTCTAATACCAATTGATACAAAATAAACTAAATAAAATTGATAACTGAATATTTGTATTAAATATCAAAAATACACTTAATAAACAACAACCCTATTCTTATAGGTTCATTGGATACAGAAGGAAGGTCAATCATATTTGATTTATTCTTCCTTCTTTTATTTTTAATATTAGTATATATTTTTAATATCCACTACTTACTATGCATTATTAATGTGATCCTCCTTTTGGTGCATTGGTTATCATACTAGTGAGGAGGTTGGTATTGAGAAGTTTTCAAGGCTTTCAAAGAAACAAATCCACAACCATGTCAGAAACACCACCACCTACAATACCAAGATGAATTTAAGTATCATTTAAATTCATTCATTAACCATTTCCTTAAATTTAGGCAGCTTCATCACAAGCCACCATAAATTTATTATGAATACTGGTTTCCAATACTTAAGATATTGGTTTTTTGATATCCCTAAGAGGGCCAATACTTATAAATCCTATGCTTCAAACTCTGCAATCCTTCAAGTTCTCTATAATCCTTACAAATGATGACCTGATACTAGGTCTTCCTACATGATCAGACAACTATTTTATTCTTGAAGTTGTTCTATAAGTCCTTAAATGGATTGCCCAAGTCATTTTTCAATCAGAGTATATATATATATGGTCCAAATAACTACATCATCACCAATTCCCACTTATTCCATTGGTTCTCTAATTCATTCTTCAATATTGTTTACTCGATCACATTTATGGATAAAGTATTCATTTTCATATCACCCTTTAATCGACCTTGTATCTCTAATAGATCATATCATGAAACTCATTCTATGTCCTAAACCAGTGAACAAGGTTAATTATGACTTTTTTTCTTATACTTACCTATGCGCTCACATTTACCATATAATTACGGGCTTGAAGAAAAGGCCTAAAATCAAATGGTGCTAATGTATATAACCACAAAACTAATCCCGGGAAATTAGTTTTTTTCTTGTGACCTCACTGGGACCATAGGGTATCTCCTAGGTCGCTTTTCGCAAATCATAAAAGTTGTTTTTAAAACCCACTTAAGAAATGTGAAATAACCTGGCTTCAATGTGTGGATCTCATGAAACAACCAGTTTTCACTTTTTGCAAATGGCCTTTACCAATAAAAACCGTGCAACTTGAAATGTGAACAAATATGGAAACTGTCATTATGCTCTACATATGATAATTTGATTATGATTGATCTTGGACTACAATCTCATCAATGATCAAGGTGGATCATTTCTCCTGCACCTATTAATGATCAAGGATCATTGTTCAATGATATTTCATATGGGTTGTAATAACCCTAGGATGAGCCCCAATTGTATTATGAATTGTAAACATGTTTTGTAGGTTGGTGATCTGAGCAATTTTAAGCTGGTAGGGTTAAGTCTTATTAGGCTGGAGAGCCTAGGTGTTAAAGGCTAGAATCTTGTTTTGTACATTTAAATATTCATATCATTAATATAAAAACATCGTTGTGTGTAGACTGACCACATAAAAGAGAATCGAGGGCTAAGCTCCACTAGACTAGGTAAGGGAGAGGGGGATGAGAGGTTGGAAAGAGGGGCTGATCCTAAGGGATTAAGTCCAAGAGAATATTAATGTATTATTATTCCAAAATATGTTTAGAAGGATATGTTTTTATCCTAAGTTCCTTGGGGAGGATAGGTGACCTCCAAAGGGAAAGGAACGTGCTTCATGAGCAACATGTGTCAGCTCAGCCAAATGTAGTCTTAAGAGGGAAATTCTTGTTGTTGGGGGGATCTCTCACACACACTCAGGGACACTCTCACACTCTCACCATATTTTCTATGCTAGACCAGTCTGACCCATCTCTCCTCACGTGTTCACTCATGCACGCAGCCATCCAATTCCGCCATTGTTCAACTCGCGGCCATTTTGCACCTCTATAATTTACCTAGCCGTCCCTTTCCTTACCCGAATTTTCTATTGTGGTTTGAAGGAGAAGGTTGTCGGGCCTGTGAGCAACTCTCTCTCTAGGTGAGAGGGGTTGTTTTGGATTGAAGAAAAAATTTGTCAGGCCTGTGAGAAACTCTCTCTCTGGGTGAGAGAGGTTGTTGTGGATTGAATAAGTAGGTTGTCAGGCCTATGAGAAACTCTCTCTTTAGGTGAGAGTGTGTGCTAAGGATGTGATTTATCCTGGAGGGAGTCTCATAGCTGCTATAGAGCTCTGAGAATTTTGGTCCAGCCTGTTGTTGAAGCTCTGGAAGGGAGGTACAATAGCTAATGGACTGTGTGACAATGAAGGTGTATACTCTTGGGGTGGGACACACATGTGGGGAATGAGAGTTTGTGAGAAGTGGGTGTAAGTGGATCCTGGGAGAGAATCCTTCCTCTTAGACTGTGTGACTTTACTATTGACCTTTCCTAGCCTAGTAATCCATTTCTCGGTGGAGTTTAGTCCCAACTCGAGGGTGACCCACTGCTAAGAGTGATGAGCAGTGTGGTCTAAGGATGGGAGGTTCATGGAAGTTCTGCACGCAGTTGGTGTTTTTTCTCCGGTTAAAAGATAAGTATCATTTCTATGCTTAACTATGTATGTTGTGCATGTTTTTTATTCTTGCAATATTATCATGTGTTTCGTTGCATCTATGAATTATTTTCTATTCCATGGGAGTCTTTATGGTAGAAGTAATTATGTGTTATTGGTTTAAAATTAATTATAAATGCATGTTATATATAGACACACACACAGAGAGAGAGAGAGAGAGAGAGAGAGAGAGAGAGAGAGAGACAGAGAGAGAGAGAGAGAGAGAGAGATGGTCGGGGGCATAACATGGGTTCCACTATTCCATAAGGGGAATTTAATTCCATGGCTTCTATTCGATAGAGTATGAACCATATTTCTACCTTATTTGTATAGTAATCAAATTCTATTCCTACAGATGGACAAATCTAGTCCTATTCGCCATTCAATGAATGACAAAATCAATATATTTTTATAGAATATGAGAGAATAAGAAACCCATTCGATTGCATAAGGAATATACACAAACATATTCTCATTTAATTCATTTACTACATACAAAATTATACAAGTATTCATTCAACCTTGTAACACCTCGGGTTTTGAGCCTAATATTAAATAATGTATTTGTTAAATGTTGAGAGGTGAGAGTGCCCAAACAATTAAAAAAGGCCAGTGTGCCTAGGAAATGTATTTTTTTTATCATTATTAATAATAAGTACATTGTTGGTTTTTAGACAGACAATGACTAGAGTTATAGGGGGCTATTATTCCACAAGAGAGAGGGCTTGAGGGGCTAAGTGTTTATTTCATTTTTTTGACTACCCATTTTGTGTAATGGAGGAAATCATTTATGTGATCTTCTTGGGGGAAGGCCAGGAGGTTCTTGATTCCCAAGATTTACTTAAACCCATCCCTGGTCTATTGGGGTGTTCGTTCTATCTCTCACTCATGTTTGTGTTCTTTTTCTTCTATTGGGTGCTTCACTCATGCACTCATGCATTTATCCATTCACTCATCCACTCACTTGCTTGTTGGTCACCTCTCTCATCGATATTGCACAGCATTCATTCCCTCATACATCCATCTTTCCTCATGCATGTCTTGGCTCAGGAAAGGAAGACAAACTGCTAAAGTGAAGCCATGGTATTATTGGTTGTAGAAATTGTTGGTGTAATCAAACCATGAATTGAGACCTGCATGTTTGATATGCTTCGGCCTATGTATAGGTTTTCTCACAGCTGTGAGTCCTGAGAGTCCCAACATGGAGATTCGGGACCAACTGCACTGGAGCCATGGAAGGAGAAGGAAATCTTGAGGGACTGTGTGGCAGAGAAAGGAGAGGCTCCATTCTCTTGGGTTGTGCAGGCTGGGTAGAAGAGAGTTGGGTGCTTGGATTGTTGTGGATGTTGGAAATCCTATGAGAGCTTGAGTGATGACTAATTTGGGAAGTTGAGTAACACTATGGAACTATCCTTGTGGATTCATATCTCTAGCTCAGAGATGACATTGTTATTGAGACCTAGAACAACAAGGTCTACGAATGGGTGGAACGTCCTTGGTCTACATCCAGTCGGTGGTTTTTTAATTAAAGATAAGTTCTCTTTGTTATAGTATTATTTATCTATGTATGATTTATTCCATTGTGTATTTATTTATCGTTGAATTGAATATTTAGAGTATGCATGTTTGTTTGTTATTGTTATGCATGTTGTATGATTCATTTCTTTTATGTTTAGCATCAATATTCATTAATGCATGTGAAACTTTCATGCATACTTGTTATTTAAATTTAAGACAGGGGTCTAATTAGTCCAGAGAAGGGACTAGAAGTTAGCGTTATTGGCCTGTGAGTGGCTGCATACGTTACATATTGGTATGATAGCTACTGGTTGAAACATTGGGTCGGTTTGGGATGGATTTTTTGGGCAGAGTCTCGTGGTTGAGATCAATTTATGACCTTGAATTAGTGAAGCTCAAGAGGAATGATGTTGTAGAGATCATGCAGAATCCAGAGCATCATAGATCCTTAGTAAGGGATTGAAGGATCATCATTGTCCCTCTCAAATTCATGAACAATTGCTACCATGGAATCAATTTTATATTTTGACCATTGGATCTATTCGGGAGAAGATATATCCTTCACCATCATCGAATCTAGAGAAGGTGCGGGGTCATTAAGCACTGCAGTCCTTCGGACTTCATTGGTTCGGAAAATTTTAATTCTTTGATGAAAAGGACGTAACATACTTGGAGATGTGAAGTTATGGAGTGAATCTATGTCATAGATCACTTGAAGGAATACTTGACCATTGGATTTGTCCAAGGACAGATCTGGGTCGTTTGATCAGACATAGATTAGGAGGTGAGGTATAGTGGATAATATCAGTTCCCAGCCATCATATCTGCACATAGGAAGCATGAGTCATAGATATCATGACAGTTCAGAGGTTCGACACTCTGGGAGAAGTGTGTCCTTAAGATGCCAGGAAGAAAATCTCCCAAAGTCCCCAACTCTAGAGAAAATAATGATTGTTCGTTGTCTGGGATGCAAGTCTACAGATTATCAATTATTTGGCATTCAAAATTTTTAGTCCTAATGTCACTTGGAGAAGTTTTCTCCGAAGTCCTAAAATCTAGAGTCAATCCATACTATTCGCAGTTAGGAGACACATGTACGAATACTAGCGATTGTTCAGAAGTTTGGTGTTCAGAAGAATTGTTGTATGGAGTTGAAAAATCCTTCAAATCCTGAAGCCCTGAAGTGTCATAGTCTCGAAAATCCAGAGAATCACAATTCGACAGCTCATCAGTTTGGAAAATTTGTAATGTTATGTGGCGAAGTCCCCCAAATCCCTAAGTATTGAAGCTCTGGAGAGCGACAGACCAGGAGTCTGACAGTTTGATGTTTGTGATTTTTGAGGTGTATGGTAAGAGAAACCTCATAAGACCGAAGTAGCTGAAGTCACAGAGTTTCAGAGTGACATGACATGTTGAAATCACCAAGGGTGACATGGACCCACCTCATGCGTCCCACATGTCATCTTGTTTCTTGATATTCATAGACCTTTTGTGCAAATTATGACCTGACACGTGTCACCCGTTGAATGGGCCATGTGTCCTCTGCCACATATTACCCCGGGTGCATAGCTTTTGATGCAACTCTGAAAGTTCAGAGATTCGACACCCAGGGATAAGGAAATATGTTGTTGTCAGAACCTCTCAAACCTAAAGTTCTAGAGCCCTGAAGCTCCGAAGAAGAGTCCGTTCGGGATATTCTCCAGTTCGGCATTTAGGAAATATGAAGTGTGATGAAGGTGAAACCCTCAAAGCCTGAAGACCTAGAGCCCCGATGTCACAAATCTCTAGATAAGTGCCTCCCGCTAAGAACTTGGTCATGGCCCTTGGTCCTATGAGAATTTGGTCAAAGTAAAAGGGGGCTAGTTTCCAAATTGTTTTTTTCAAAGACATAAAAGCAGTAAGGAAGGGAAAATCCCACAGTTTCGAGTTGTGGTCACTTGGGGAAGGGGTTAAAGGAAGTGTCTATGCAGAATTGAATCCTGTATCGGCCTAAGGATAACATGGAAGTGTTATATGATGCAAATTGATATATATATATATTCTTCGTGAATTGAAAGGACCTATAACATTGTTTTGAAAAACAATTTTGTCTTATGCTTAAAACTAACAAAATGGTCACTTGTACATTTTGAAGAATTAATAGGTTTAAACATATCAGCTCAAAGTGTTTATTTGAGAAATGTAAGAAGGTGAGGGAGCCTCCATCCATGATAAAAATTCTGAAGGTCAGAATACTAGGGTTGGTAATGCTAGAGATGAAATCCAATGGACACAAGGGCCAAGGGGAGAAATAAACAACGATAGAAACTATGAGAAGCCTAAAAATAGAAGTGTGGAGATACAAGGAAGACAATGAGAGGATGATAGCAAAGTCAGATAAATTTCTAAGTGCTGCAGAGCTTAAATAAGTTGCAAAGACAAACAAATAATGGATCAAAGCAAGAGGAAGAAGGAAGGTATCATGAAAGAAGAGATGATCATGGAAGAGATGGATATTCCAAGAGTTCTAGAAGATCTCATAGAAATCACTCACCTCCTTACTCAGCAATAAGGTCTTATGCATCTGAAGACTCCATGAATATCCCAGAGGTGTCTCATGTTAGGCATCAAAGAAGAAGGAATTAAGTGGATAGTTTGCAAGGAGAGATGAGGAATCTTAAGCCACCATTCTTTGATGGTAAAAGGGAAAGGGTATATGATTTTAAATATTGGTTTCTTGGACTCAGGAGATATTTCCAATTGTGTAACTATTCATCAAACCTAGAAGCCAGAATTGTCACTTACCATTTACGTGGGAAAGATACTATGTGGTGGGATCAATTGAAGAAAATGGAAGATATTAATGATAATAGGATCACTTGGAAGCAATTCAAAAAGTATTTCCATAAGGAGTACCTCCCAGATCATTTCTATGACAAGAAGATGCAGGATTTCTTTGAACACAGGTTGTTAAAGTATGTCAGGTTCATAAATGACTAGAAGGTTAAAACACAAAGGTTTTTGAGTGTGATTCCATCCTTTTATAAAGAAAATATTCGGTGTGATGAGCCCAATACCTTGAATGATACCATCAAGAAGGATAAATACCAGTATGAGCAAGGCCAGGGAGAGAATCCATGTAGAAGTCTTGGAAGGATAAGAAGAAGGAGAAGTATGATCAAAGGAGGAAGGGATTCAAACCTCCTTTCAATATAATTGGGCCTAATAAAAATCATCAATATTGGTATGCCAAGGATGAATCCAAGAAAGAAGACTCATTGGGAAAAAGGGTAATACCACCAATCCAATGTTGGGGATGCAAAGAAGATCATATGTATAATGATTTCCCACATATAAAGGACAGAGTGAAGACCATGCACAACATTCAAGATGATACAATAGTTGAAGACATGGGAATAATTTATGTATACGTAGATGATCGAAAAGGATCGAGGTGGAAGGTAAGGTTATAAATCAACGTGTTTCTATTTTAATTGATTCAGGAGCAAGTCATTTTTACATTGATCCTAAAATAAGGGATAGATTACTTTTGGATAAAAGTAATATTGGGAAATCAAGTTTGGTTCAGCTAGCCACTGGAACCAAAAGGATAATCCATGATATGGTCATAGGTTGTTCCATAATTCTTAACGATGTGAATACTAGTGCTAATCTAAATATCATACTATTGGGGTCTTATGATATTCTAATTGGAATGAATTGCTTGGACAAACATCATGTTGTCCTAGATTCTCATAGAAATACATTTGCATGCCTTGATGGAGATGGAAAACAAAGCAATGTGAAAGGAGTTCCAAAACCCATCTCTATAAGGGAGATTTCAGCCTTAAAAATGAAGAGATGTTTTAGAAAATGATGTCAATTGTATGCATCCCATGTGGAGGATCCAGAAAATACAAAGGGACCAAGCCTTGAGTGTTTCTTAGTACTACAAGAATTTGAATATGTATTCAAAGAAATGCCAGGGTTGCCACCAAAAAGGGAAATAGATTTCTCTATTTATTTAGTGCTAGGAGTTGCCTCGATGTCAAAAATTCCTTACAGAATGAGTACACTAGAGTTAAAAAAATTACAAATGTAGTTGGAGGAATTGTCAAAGAAAGGGTACATATGCCCAAGTGTTTCACTGTGGGGAGCACCAATACTCTATTAGAAACACATGATCATGGAGCAATAAAATCAAACAAATGCGGAAATAAAACAAAGAAGATACACAATACAATATAGAAAAAGATATACATGGTTCACCCAATGTGGGCTATGTCCACGAGAGAAATTTTCAGGTCCTTTCTTTAGTATTATCTAGCCAATGAAGGTATACAACCTACAACACACTCGTTGTAACTTTATCTTATTTCTCTCACAGTCTCCTCTCTCATAATACAATATTCACAATGATACATAGCCGCAATACATTTCCCTCATAAAAGAGGGTTTCATTCTAGGGGAAAAATCCCTAACATAAATTCTACTATGATATATGTGACCTTATAATGAACAGTCCAAATTTACAATGAAATTACAATACAAATTTACATGGCAATTTTTCCTTCAGGGGTTTTGCCCCCAAACCCCCACCAGGGGCTTGCTTTCCCCTGGACCCTGCAAAGGGGGTAACCACCCTCTGTACTCCCCCTCATGGAGGAGTGTACATTCTTCCAGGGTCTAAATTCTTCATGGGGTATAAACATGGTTGAAAACAAAGACCTCTGAATCAGGAAGATAATCAAGCTCCACAACCAACAATCTCCCACATGGAGACTGATCTCAAAAACTCCACCGTTGTTGTAACTATTGGACTATGAACCTTCTTGGACTTAGAAAATTTCTCATATTCATCTTCATTCTTGAATACCAACTGAAAATGAGAAGGATATCAGTTTCTCACTAGTTACTCCCTTTGTTAACATGTCTATAGGATTCGGGCTAGTGTGTATCTTTTCCAACTTCAAATTTCCATCTTCCAAGATGGATCGTATAAAATGGTACCTGATTTGTATATGCTTATTTTTCGAATGGAAGGATGAGTTCTTTGGAAGATGAATGGAACTCTCACTGTCATAGTACAGGATTCTATTCTCTTACTTCTTTCCCAATTCCTCCATAAACCTTTGTAACCAAATCGTCTCTTTACTAGCCTCTGTAGCAGGAACATACTCTGCCTCTATTGTTGAAAGTTCAATAACATTTTGCAGTTTCAAAATCCAACTTATTTTTGTTCCACCTATAGTGAAAAAATACCCTGTGGTGCTCATCCTGCTATCTTTATCACCTACCATATATGAATCGGCATATCCCTATCTAACATTGTATGAACCTCAAAAACATAATGCATGAGTAGAATTACCTCTCAAATACCTGATAATCCACTTTATTAATTCCCAATGTTCTTTACCTAGATTTTTCATATACCTGCTCACAACTCCCACTGCATGTGCAATATTTGGTCTTATGCAAACCATGGCATACATCAAACTGCCAATTGTTGATGAATAAGGGACCCTGGACATGTATTATATCTCCTCCTATATCTTGGGACACATTTCCTTATTTAATTTGAAATGGTTGGTCAAACGTGTACTAACTTGTTTTTCATTTTACATTCTAAACCTCTCCAACACCTTCTCTATGTACTCACCCTGATACAATCTCAATTTGCAATTTTTCCCATCTCTCATTATTCTCATACCAAGTAGTTTCTTTGAAGCACCCAAATCCTTCATCGCAAATGAATTAGATAATTTCTTCTTGAGCACATTTATATCCTGCATATTATACCCTGTAGCAAGCATGTCATCTACATACTATAGAAAGATAATATAGCTTCCATTTTCCATCATTTTAAAATAAACACAGTGATCAAAATGACATATACTATAACCTTGTTCTGTTATAAACCTATAAAACTTCAAATACCACTGCCTTGGAGCTTGCTTTATACCATAAAATATCTTCTTCAACATGCATACCAAATTATCCTTCCCTTTGACCTCATACCGCTGTGGTTGTTGCATATAAATCTCTTTCTCCAAATCCCCATGGATAAAAGTTGTTTTACATTTAATTCTTTGAGATGCAAATCTTCTACTGCCACAAGACTTAAAATAGTCCTAATTGAAGTCATTTTAACAACAGGTGAAAATATTTCATCAAAATCTATACCTTTCTTTTGTGCAAACCCCTTTACAACAAGTCTATCCTTGTACCGCTTTTTTCCTCCATCTTCTTCCTTCAAATTGTAAGCCCATTTATTTTGCAATGCTCTTTTTCCTGCATGCAACTGAACCAAGTCCCAAATCTAGTTATTTACCAAGGAATCCATTTCCTCTTTCATTCATTTCTCCCAATTCTTTTTGGCGTCTACCTAAATTGCCTCCTCATAACATTTTGGTTCATGAGAATGAGTCAGCAACAAATAATATAATGAAGGAGAGTATTGTTCATGGGGTATAATTAACCTGGTATATCTTCTAGAAACACTTGCAGAAGTTTGAGGTTCTTGTTTATCATGTTGTTGTACATTATGATTTTTTGGTACCCTTGGAATTTATTTTTCAGTGATATCATCAAGCACTGTATATTCTGTTTTTTCTTTTTCCTGTTTCTTTCCCTACAACTAATCTTTGTACATGGCCTTCTCATTGAATATCACATCTCTACTCCTAATGATTTTTTTATTTTCATAATCCCATAAGCGATAACAAAAATCATTAACATAGTATCCAATAAAGTTACACTTCTTGGATTTTTCCTCAAGCTTTGTTCTATTTTCTTTATCAATATGGACAAATGATTCACAACCAAAAGTCTTCAAATAAGAATAGTTTACCTTTTTACCTTTCCATGCCTCCTCTGGAATTCTACCATCCAAAGAGATTCAAGGTCCTTTGTTTATTAAGTAAACAACAGTATCTACATCATCTACATCATCTACCCATAACTGTAATGGAAAACCATCATGCAATCTCATACTCCTTGCACGCTCCATGATTGTCATGTTCATCATTTCTAACACACCATTTTCTTGTGGTTTTCTTGGAATTGTCTTCACTCTACGAATCCCATGGTATAAACAGTAATCGTCAAACTCCTTGCTGAAATATTCACCTCCATTGTCTGATCTGAGACACTTCAACATTTTTCCTGTCTCTTTCTCAACCAAAGCTTTCCATTTCTTAAAAGTATTAAAAACATCAGATTTTTGTCGAATGCAATAAACCCAAGTTTTTCTAGTTGCATCATCAATAAAAGTAACATAATAGTGAGAGCCACCAAGATATTATATCTGAGTTGGTCCCCATACATATGTATGCACAAGCTCTAACCTTTCACTCTTCTTTTCTTTTCTGACTATGATAAATGTTACTCTCTTATGTTTTCCATAAAGACAATGCTCACAGAAATCCAAATCAATTCATTTCAGATCTAGAAATAAATTTCTTTTGTGAAGTATATGCATCCCCTTGTCACTCATTAGTTACTCATGTATCCTATATCTATTGTAAATTATTCACTCTTTGAGTGTGGAAACAGTTAATGAGAATTCTTTCATTCTTTCTCTCCTTCTTCTTCTTTTTCCAATTCTCTCTGCAAATGTGTGTATTATTGTTTAGCTAGATCTATTCTGTGAAGTTTCAACACATTTACATGGTATCATAGCCAACGGACTGCTAAGGAAAGGCTACACCAAAAAAACATTGTAGGTACAAAAGATTGAAGACAACAAAAAGATGGATTGTTCGTCAGAAATACTTCTCACACCTCATAACTATTTGGAATGGAAGCCAAAAATTCTTCTTATGCTTAAATGTAGAGGCTTGAACCAAATAACTATAGAAATGGAAGTAAAGTTTGATTCTGTCAATGAGAAAAATTACTTTCTCAATAGACAAGATATGGCCATAGGATGTATCCTCTATTTTATTTCTCCTGAAATTATCCATCAAGTATATGATGACTCACAAGAATTCACTCCAAATGGTTTATGGAGAATATTGGAGGTTTTATTAGGGAATAAGGAAGAATGCATGCAAAATATTGACAAGATAGAGAATGTAGAAAAGCCATTGGAAGATAAATCATCTCAGTTTGAAGAGCCTTCTACACAAGTATCTACAAAAATTTGTATTCCATTAATTGAAGATGTTGTCTACTCCATTTAAGATTTGTTTTCTGAAATCCATGTGGAAGATATATGGCATGCATCTCAGTATTCACATGCATATGCTTTTCCATGCACAATGAATGCATCTCGGGAGACAAAAAGGGAGCCGCGCACATCAGACTCCATTATGATATTTTTTAGCATAATTTGCAGAAAAAAAATTGGATATTTGAATTCCTCTCGGGAAAACATCCAATTTAAAAAAGCAAATCATCTGAAACAGATTTCGGAAAGTGAAGTTATGATCTTTTTAAAATCAACAAAATTTCAACATTTTTGTGGAAATGGCCGCACGGTTTTCAAAATTTCATTCAAACTTTATTTGGATATTATTCATAACAAGAAGATAAAGTGGATATGTGCAGAAATATCAATGATTAATCTACTTCATAAGATCCATGCAGACATCTGCATCTTCAACAAAATCTTCAATGAGCACAAACGTGCACAGTTGTGAGGTCTTCTTGGAGTGAAGGACACGGTTGCTTAACAACTACTTTTTGTTCATTCTCATTCTCATTT
>ML777386.1:232815-246662 GCA_009831015.1 Picea engelmannii | reverse complement strand
CCATGAGGTTTTCCCTCTTTCCTCACTTTATTTTCAGTGTATCTTTTGTACTTGGGTACCTAACATGACCTCGTTGCCAGGACCCAATCTTTATTTTCACCATAGTGATGTTCAGGGGGGGTGTTGGAGTTACTTCACACACACCTAGGATTTATATAGTCTCCTATATTTTAGGGGAGAATATGCCACCTGGAGAATATTCTCTTTTAGTTGACACTTTAGTTTGACTAGTTGAGTTGAGTTTAGATGTTGCATTGGTTTTGTCACCATGAAACATTGAGATCATCACTAGCTAATGCGCACTTACCTTGGGATCATCACCAGACTGGCACATTACCCTTGATTTCCTGAGTTTACTCCTCACTACTCTCTGTTCAGTCAGTTAATTGAAGACTAGTTGACTAGTTAACTCAGCTAGCTGGCAGTTCACTCCCATAACTGCCTAAGAGACTAGACTAGGTGGCAGTTCACTCTCGTAACTACTGGTGTGTGTCCATATCACTCTTGAACACCACTATGGCTCATTATTTACTCATGTATCCTATATATATTGTAAATTATTCACTCTTTGAGTGTGGAAATGGTTAATGAGAATTCTTCCATTCTTTCTCTCCTTCTTCTTCTTTTTCCAATTCTCTCTGCAAATGTGTATATTATTTTTTAGCTTGATTTATTCTGTGGAGGTTCAACACATTTACATATACAACCCTCACTTGCCAACTTCCCTATTGAAATCATATTTTTTCTTAGATCTGGAACATGTATTACCTCTTTCAACAACCATTGGTTTCCATTGCTTTGCTTTATTTTTACCTTTCCCCAACAATTTTGCATGGTGCATCATCACCCAAATGAACCTGTCCAAAATCACCTTGAACATAATCTAGAAAATGTTTCCTATGGGGTGTGGCATGAAATGAATCCCCTAAATATACTTCCCAAGACTCAGAAATATTTTCTACAGAAAGAATCAAAGCATCTTGTAACACATCACATGTTACATTTTCTTCCTAATTTTTATCCTGCACTCCATCTCTTTGTTTCTTTAGAGATTTGAATTCTTTCTTCAGATGTCCTTTCTTCCCACAATTCCAGCACTCTATCTTTCCATATCTAGATTTGGATATTCCCGTCCTATAATTCCCACGGTTTCCTAAACCCTTTCCTTTATCCTTTTTTCTTCCCCTATTCTCCATGTTTAACACATTACCTGATGTCTCACATGTGATTTTCTGTTGCATTTCCTCACTAAGGATAAAAAAAACATCATCATCAAATTTTAAAGTGTTTTAACTAGATATAGAGTTACTTATATCCATGACCAAGTCATTCTATCTTTATGGAAATGAGCAAAATATTAGAAGAGCCCTGACCTCATCATCAAAGTCAACTTTTACAAAACTTAGTTGATTAGTAACCGTATTAAATTCATTTAAATGATCTTCAATAGACCCACCTTCTGACATCTTCATATTAAATAGTCTCTTCATTAGAAACACCTTATTGGACACCGAGGGTTTTTCATATAGTTTAGCCAATGCATCCATCACATCCTTCATTTCCTTTTCTTTCAAAATATTGAAATCCACCGATGTTGTCAGGCTCAGTTGTATTGTTCCTAGTGCCTTTCTGTAAAGAACCTCCCATTCTTCATCCTTCATGTTTTTCGGCTTCTTTTCTATTCCACCCAATGGTAGGGATAGATCCTTCTAATATAAATTATTTTCCATATTCATCTTCAATAGCTGGTATTTTTGGTCGTTAAATTTCTTGACCCTAAACTTTCAATCTTCCTCCATTACTCCCACTCAAACTAGAAACCCTCTTTTCCTGTGAGTTACCTTTTGCTCTCATACCAGTTGTTAGAAAAACACGATCACGGAGCAATAAAATAAAACAAATGAGTAAATAAAACACAGAAGATACATAATATAATAGAGACACAGATATACGTGGTTCACCCAGTCTGGGCTACGTCCACCAGAGAAATTGCCAGGTCCTTGCTTTATTATTATCCAGCAAATGAACGGATACAACCTATAGCACACCCATTATAACTTCCTCTTATTTCTCTCACAATATCCTCTCTCATAATACCATATTCACAATGATGCATAGCCACAATACATTTCCCTCATAAAAGAGGGTTTCCTTCTAGGGAAAAAAACCCTAAAATACCTTCTACCGTCAGATCTGCGACCTTATAATGAACAGTTCAGATTTATAATGAAATTAAAATATACATTTACAAGGAAATTTTTCCTTCAGGGACTTTGCCCCCGAGCCCTCGCCAAGGGCCCACTTTCCCTCGGACCCCATAGAGGGGGTAACCCCCCTCTGCACTCCCCCACTTGGAGGAGTGTACATTATTTTGGGGTGTAAAGTATTCATGGGGTATAAACACGGATGAAAACAAAGACCTCTGAACCAGGAATATAATCAGGCTCCACAACCAACATACTCTTTTTCAAAAATAAATATGGGACCTTGAGGCTATGTATTAACTTTCGACAAGTGAATAAGTCCACTAAGAAGATCAAGTATCCTCTACCCAGAATTGATGACCTCTTTGATCAGCTAAGGGGAGATTTTTTTTTTCAAATATAGACTTGAGATCAGTATACCATCAACAAAGAATCAACGAAGAAGACATCCATAAGACAAACTTTAGAACTTGGTATGGGCATTATGAATTTGTAGTGGTGCCATTTGGATTGACCAATGCAAAAATTGTCTTTATGTGCTTAATGAATGGAATATTCATAAACTATTTCGATCAGTTTGTCATAGTATTCTCGGATGACATACCTATCTATTCTAATTCTAAAGAGGAACATGAACATCACCTCAGACTAGTATTGCAAGTGCTGAGAGAACATCAGTTGTATGCCAAGCTAAGAAAGTATTATTTTTACCAAGAAGAGATCCATTACTTGGGACACATTATTTCAGAACGAGGAATAACAATGGATATAGAGAATATTGAAGCCATTAGAGGATGGCCAACACCCAAGAATGTTTCAGAAGTCAGATCTTTTGTGGGTTAGTTGGTTATTACAAAAGGTTCATAGTAGAGTTCTCTAAGATTGCTCATTCCATCACTTCTTTGAAAAATAAGGGAACTAAATTTGAATGGACATCTGAATGTGAAGAGAACTTCAATTTGTTGAAGGAACTACTTACTAGTGCACATGTGTTAAATATTGCTAACCCAAATGAATTTTTTGCGGTATGCACAAATGCATGTATGAAAGGGATTGGTGAAGTCATCACTCAAAATGGACATGTCATTGGTTATGAGTCCAGAAATATTAAGGAACATGAGAGGAAATATGACACACGTGACTTGGAGCTTGTTTCCATTGTTCATGCATTGAATATGTGGAGGCATTATCTCCTAGGAAAGAGATTTGAATTGAGAACATACTAGAGTGTTTTGAAGTATCTTTTTCAATAGCCAACATTGAATGCCATGAAAACAAGATGGCTGGAATTTTTAAGTGAATATGAATTTGATATCAATCATATCAAAAGAAAAGAAAATAAATTTTCCAATGCACTTAGTAGAAGAGTGCATCTCATGCATGCTACAGTTGTTAGTATCCATCAGTTAGACTTCAAGAGAAAACTTTTATATGTTGTTGTTGCATATCAACACTACCTATAGGTAAAGGAAATCTTACAATGAGGAGAGGTACAACAAAAAATGAAATAGTATGAGATGAAGGAAGATGGATTACTTATTCATAAAAATATAATTTGTGTTCCTAATTCCGGAGAACTTAGGAATCTAGTATTAAAAGAAATGCATAATGTTCCATATGTTGGACATCCTGGTTACCAGAAAATGATTACACCAGTGAGAAGCCAATTATTTTGGTAAAGAATGAAAAATGATGTTGTTTATTACATCGCCATATGTATGGAATGTCAGAAAGTGAAGGTTGAGCATAGGCGCCCAATGGGTTTTCTACAACCATTACCAATTCGAGAGAAGAAATGGGAAGTGATAACCATTGAATTTATAACTAAATTTCCCAGGAAATAGAGACAACATGATTCAATCATGGTAGTGGTTGATAAATTGACAAAGTGTTCTCATTTTGTTCCTATGAAAACAACTCATAAAACAACTAATATTCCATAAATTTACATGAGGGAGATTGTCAAGTTGCATGGGATACCTAGGAAAATTGTCTCGAATAGAGACACAAAGCTTACTTCAAATTTTTGGAAGGGATTCTTTAAAGGATTTGGTACAAATATGAAACTTATCATAACTTACCATCCAAATTCAGATGGGAAGACAAAGAGAGTCAACTGAGTAATTGAAGACATGTTGAGAATGTATGTGATGGATAAGGCATCCAAGTGGGAAGATTACTTATACTTGGTTGAGTTTTCCTATAATAATGGGTATCAATATTAATAAAAAATGAGCCTATTTGAAGCCTTGTATAGTAGGAAATAAAATACTCCAATGAGCTGGAACAACCCATTAGATAGAGTGGTACATGGGCTAGAATTTCTCAAGGAAATGGAAGACCAGATGGTTAATATTAAGCATAATTTAGAGGCGGCTTAGGATAGACAGAAAGTTTGGGCAGATAAGAATAATACAAAAAGAGAATTTAAAGTGGGGGAGCATGTGCTTTTTAAAGTTAATCCCAATAAGATCTCTTTGAAGTTGCGTAGTTGTGCAAAGCTGGCAGCCAGATTCTGTGGTCCATTTGAAATATTGGACATAAATAGCGCTAGTTGCATACATGCTTGCATTGCCTACTTCCATGAATGTGCATGATATATTTCATGTCTCTTTTATAAAGAAATATGTACATGATCCTAACCATGTTATTGATTGGCATCTGATTCAGGTAGAGACATAGGGATACTTTCAGGTCCAGCCAGTGTGAATATTGGACAAAAAATTTAAAATGCTCTGAAATTGAGCTATAGAGTTGGTAAAGTTTGGTGGATTTGCTACAGTCACGAAGATGCTACCTAGGATCATGAAGCTTCCATGCGGGCAGCATACTCGCAGTGTTTTGAATAAATTTTGGAATTTTGATTCCTTTTTTGTATATGCACTGAAGATAGTGTCAAAATAAGGGGGAGGGAATGTAACACCCCTAGTTTTGAGCCCCATATTAAATAATTTATTTGTTAATTGTTGAAAGGCCAAAGTGCGCAAACAATTAAAAAAGGCTAGTGTGCCTAAGAAATGTAATGTTTTGATCATTATTAATAATAAGTACATCGTTGGTTGCTAGATGGACAAGGAATAGAGTTATAGGAGGTTATGATTCAACAAGAGAGGGGGATTGAGGGGCTAAGTGTTTAATTCATTTTTTTAATTACACATTTTTTTTAATGGGGGAAATCAATTACGTGATCTTCTTGGGGGAAGGTCCCGAGGCTCTTGATTCCCANCTTCCACTCACTTTCTCATTGGTCACCCCTCTCATGAATATTTCACTGCATTCATTCCCTTACACATTCATATTTCCTCATGTGTGTCTTGCCTCCGGAAAGGAAGACAAACTATTGAACTACAGCCATGGTATTATTGGATGTAGATATTTCTAGTGTAATCCATCCATGAATCGAGTCTTGCATGTCTAAGATGATTTGGCATGTGTCTAGATTTTCTCAAAGTTGCGAGTCCTGAGAGTCCCGTCATGGATATTCTGGACTATCTACACTGGAGCCCTGAAAGGAGAAGGACATCTTGAGGGACTGCATCACAGAGAAGGGAGAGGGTCCATTCTCTTGGGCTGTGCAAGCTGGGTAGAATAGAGTTGGGTTCTTGGATTGTTGTGGGTGTTGGGAAGCCTATGAGAGATTGAGTGTTCATTGGTTTTGGAAGATGAGTAACACTCTCGAACCATCCTTGTGGATTCATATATTTGGCTCAGGGGTGACATTTCTATTGATACTTGGAACAACAATGTCTTGGGTGGAATTTCCTTGGTCTGCAACTAGTCGGTGGTTTCTTTTATTAAAGATAAGTGCTCTATGTTATAGTATTATTTATCTGTGTATGATTTATTCCATTATGTATTTATTTATCATTGAATTCAATATTTACAGTATGCATTCTTGTTGGTTATTGTTTTGCATGTTGTATGCTTCATTTCTCTTATGTTTAGCATAAATATTGATCAATGCATGTGAACCTTGCATCCATACTTGTTATTTAAAGCTAGGAAAGGGGTCAAATTAGTCTAGAGAAGGGAATGGAAGTTATCATGCCTATCTTGTGAGTGGTTGGGTACGTTACAAACCTGATTAGGCATAATTTCACTTCATTGGACTTTCATAGGTTTTCTCGCCATGGTTGGAATTCACACACACAACTAGCTCTATATCACTTCTCTAACTTGAACCTCTCCACCACGAATTCCTTCAAGGCTTACAAATTAAAACCCAAATGACTCTAAAACTAGAATTGGTTCATATCATATCTTCTTTCCATAAAAAAAACTCCTAAGATCCCTCAGATCCACAATATCTTGAGGAAGATATCTAAACCCACTCACTCTCCTCTAATACTATCTCTAGATCTCTAGAGTCTTGATATCTACATATTAATCAATATCAATTCAAATTTTATAATTCAATTACAACCTAGGAAAACAAAAGAATTTAAATTAATGAAACCCACTCCCTTTAGTAAACATGATAGACCCCTTAAACCATTTCCAAATGACCAGATTCTGATGGGATTTTTCCTACATTAGACTACCAAGGGAAAAAATGTTCCATGATCTCCTGATCATGAGTCTTTTGTTATTGAAGTAACAATGGATTCCATGTCTTATGTTGTTGCTTGACACTTGCCTTGCTATCTTTATTTTTCTATGTTGTTATCTGCAACCCTCCAAGATCCCAACTCTTACATTTCTTTTGTGAAATATTCTTGTTCCAAATTTCACCACTATCCTTCTATCCATTACAATTGATGTTCTCTCTCATCCACTTGGGAGTCATTATCAATTTATTCTAGAATTCATCTAACCCAATGTTCATCAAAACTTCATGTATGATTGTTGTCATCACTTTACCTCCATCCCTTTTTCTGTTCTCAATTTTTTGATAACATTGTTCTTTAAGTAGAGATTCATTTATTAAGCAATGTATATCTTCAATCTTCATTTCTAGTTTATATGAAAAATAAAAAAAATTATGTCCCATGCCTTCTTCACTAACTTCCAAGTCTTGTGCTTCCACCATTAACATCACTTGTTTCCTCCTAGATGTCTCTTTCTAATCATTTTCTACATCAATCCATAATTCATTTGTAGAATTTGTCATGTATAACTCCTCTACTTCTCCTATTGCCCACATGTTTAATGTCTCATGTGGAATTTTTTTATATTCAAATCCAATTGTTTTCTTGTTTTGTATGAAAACATAAAACCAATCCTTTATATGTTTCCTTTTGATTGCAAAAAAATCCCCTTGAATCTTTGTACTTTCCAACTGATATTTGTATCCATATTGTACTCAATTGTATCGTCAACCCTTTCACTTTCTCAAGAGATTCTTCGGTCTTCACTTCCTCTTGGACTTGTCAACAAAATTTGTTTACATTCTACAACTTTACATCTTTTGTAGTCCTCCTTTTTCTATATAGTGTCATGTGCAAGAGTTTTAAAATCTCTTCCTCCGTCCTTCCAAGTATCATCTTCTTGAGAACAATGCTCTCTAAACATACACAACTAGAAATATACATCTCTATTCCGCTCCTTCAATTTATAAAACTAACTAATCAAATTTTGTTCTTTGATTTTAATAAAATTATAGAATAACAAACACATTATGTTTTCCATGATCATGTTCCAATGATCATTTATATCATCACTGAAAAATTCCATGCAGTACTTCTTGAACCGTCTGATAAATATATAGGTTGGATCATATTCAAGCCAAATGAATTCCCTTGTGTCTTCATTTCTTTCATATTTCTTCTGGTTGTCTATAATCATTCCTTATTGTACCTCTTATGTATTGGGACTGCCTCTTTGATTCTTTTCTCTTTTCAAAAAAATATTTTTCATCAAACCAGAATTCTCATTTTCTATCACCTTGGAGCATTCTCTTCTGTCCATTTATCAGTGTCTCAATATTATATTGTGTGAGAGTTGTAAAATTATTCTCCCACTTTCCTTCAGAAACATCCAGGACACATGGTTTCTTTGTCCAATATTCTTTCTATTTTGTAAAAGGTTGATTTCTTCCATCCTAAGCACCCCTATTTCTATATACATCTACACATTCAACAAACACATTATAGAAAACAACTTCTTCAGGACATTCCTTGAGTTCATTATGAGTTTCCAATATATCTTGTTCTTCTCTCTGACTATCCTTGGCAATTATGTACTTTTTTGTCCCATAATGCATATGGTATCCTTATTGAAATTTTATTTCACCTATTGTAACTTCTTGGTTATGATTTACAAACTTATTACTATTCCATAAAAAAATGTTTTGCTTTGCATAATTCTTCTTATTTCTTTCCAAGACAATGCTTTGGTTTGTTCTACCTTGAGGTAATTATACATAACCTTCTTCATGAATATATTCATAAGTCAACCTTATTATTTTCTTGGTTGCGTGAGACAATGAAGTATCTTACTTCTCCATGACAAACTCTATGTGGTCTCCTTGTATTCTCTCCTTCACAATCTCCACTAGACTGGTTGTAATTTTTTGAGCTGAGTTCTCCCTATCAGCTCCTCTTTCACTATATTCACAAATATTCAAGACATGCACTCTCTTCCATTTTTCCAACTTCCAATTGTTTCCAATAATGGAAACATTTCCTTCAAAAAAAATTAAATAAACATTTATCAAGAGAATATATATCCAACTGATTATACCTTTGAGTGTACTCTTCCTTTCATAAACTTGTAGAGTCTCAAACTAAACTCCTTCATGGATTTATTCAATGTTTTATTCATGAACCAATGTTGAACTTTCTTCTCCTATGGTAGTTCCTTGAGACTGTCCATCTTCAAAATATGCTACCTCTTGTTGTTTCTCATAAGCAAAGTTCTTCTTTTTTGAACTTCTTCTTCTTCCACAATCTCTTGTATTTGTCCAAATTCATTATCTTTAATACCTGAAAATACACACTCACACAAACAATTAGTTTGAAATGCATTACATTATCCTTCACTTTATTTCAGTGACATTCTTTCTTGGTGTTGATATAAGAAAATAATCATTTCTTCACTATCATCATCCTCTCCTAGAATTGAACCTTGTCTAGGCTCACAAAAGTGAACTTCTCCTTCATACTCAGTTCTACTGAGTTTCTTCTTTGTCTGCATCCATACATTCATTCTCTGAATCAACTTCTTGTTAAACAACCTCATGACAGGCCACTTGACCCTTTTTCTTACATTTTTTCCCTGTTCCATATATTCTCTAATATTCTTTTGTAGCAATTGTTTAATATTACCGATTCATGCTCTTAAATCAGTCATTTCCTTGTCAAAGTCTCCATCACTCATCTTCTTAGTTTTTCCAAATTCCTTGGCATCTTATTCCTTCTTTTTGTGTCTTATTTATATATTATTCCTTTTACTATCCTTAGTAATATTCATCTTTCCCTTTGTGAGATTATCCATGCTCACTGTGAACTGCAACCAAGCCTCTTCCTGCATTCAATCTCTGCAACTGCTACTCAATACCTCATAAAGATTTTCTTCATGATCTTGATCTTTTGGTATAATTGGTTCTCTTTCTATGGAACCTTTTCAGAATTCCCTTGATCCTCTATAGATTGTGCACTCTTCTCACTCTTCTTCTCCTAATGAATTTCTCTATTCTCTTCACTTTCATTCTTTAGCTAAAAATTCCTTAAAACATTCCTTGTTGAAATTTCTTCTACCACAAGCTTCCAATTGAGAGATGTGCCTCCTTGATTCTCTTTCTTTCACGGCTTCCTAGCTACAATCCTCTACTGCTACCTACATCCACATGCAAGTGTTCATAAAAAATTGATACTTAAAATATCCCTTTCCATGATATTTCCCTCCAAACATTTCCTTCTCACTCTTCCCTTGGATGGAATGACTTCAATCTATATTTCCTTCAATATTTTAGTGTTCTTTCTATTGAACTCATCTCTCCTATACAACTACACACTTATGAAAATTTCCTATTACAGATTCCACCTATGATTTATTTCTGCATATAAATCCTTGTGTTCTTATCCCCCAAAGAAAAAACTTTCTCCAGTCATATCACTCTATCCTACCAAACTAAACCTACTATAAGATGTAATTTTCACATACATTTAAGCACAAAATTTCAGTCTCAATAACCCCAAAGAGTGTTAACCTTGCTCTTATACCACAAATCATAGCCCTAACAGGGCCAATACCTATAAATCGTATTCTTCAAACTTTGTTATCCTTCAAGTGCTCTACAATCCTTACAAATGATGACTTGATACCAAGTCTTCCTGCATGATATGAAAACTATGATATTATTGAAGTTGTTCTATAAGTCCTTGAAGGGATTGTCCAAGTCATTTTTATATCAGAGTATATATATACCTGGTCCAAATACCTATATCCTCACCAATTCCCACTTCTTCCATTGTTTCTTTGATTCAGTCTTCAAGATTGTTTACTTGTTAACATTTATGGATTGAGTCTTCATTTCGATATCACCCTTTAATCGACCTTGTATATCTAATAGATCATATTATGAAACTCATTCTCTGTCCTAAACTAGTGAACAAGTTTAATTATCAATTTATGTCTTATACTTACATATGCGCTCTCATTTACGATATAATTAAGGGCTTAAACCCAAGGCCTAATATTAAATGACACATATGTATATAACCACATAAGTAATCCCATGCACTTATCTTGTTTTTTGTGACCTCTCTAGGACCATAGGCTAGCTCCTAGGTCATTTTTCTCAAATCTTAAAATTTTATTTTTAAACTCTCTTAAGAAATGTGATATAACCTAGCTTCGACATGTGGATCTCACGAAAAAAATGATTTTCACTTTTTGAAAATTGGATCTACCAATAAACACCATGCAACTTGAAATGTGAACAGATATGGAATCCATCGATCTGCTCTTCAGACGATACAATGATTCTGATTGGTCTTGGACTAAAATCTCATCAACTATGAAGGTGGATCATTGATCTTGCACTGATAAAGGATCAATGATCATTGTTAAATGATATTTCATATGGTTTTCATTATTCCATGAGGGGAATTTAATCTCTCCACCTTCAACAAATGATTTCAATTCAAGGGATTCTGTTAGATGGATTATGGACCACATTTCTACCTTATTTGTAGAGTAAGCAATTTTTATTCCTATAGACAGAGAAATACATTCCTATTCTCCATTCAATGAATGACAAACTTAATATATTGTTACAGAATATGAAATAAAAAGAAACCCATTCAATTTCAAAAGGAATATACACACAAAAATTCTCCTTTAATTCATTTACTACACACAAAATTACACAAGGCTTCATTCAACCTTCTTAGGCATGATTTCACTTCATTGTACTTTCATAGGTTTTTTGGTGGTTGGCCTTGATTGGCCTTCACACACATAACTATATCTATCTCACTTATCCAACTCAAACCTCTCCAACACGAATTCCTTCAAGGCTTACAGATTAAAACCCAAAGGACTCTAAAACTAGAATTGGTTCAGATCCTATCTTCTCTCCATAAAAAAAAACTCCTAAGATCCCTCAAATCCACAATATCTTGAGGAAGATCTCTAAAATATCTCACTCTCCTCTAATATTATCTCTATATCTCTACACTCTCGATTTATACATATTAATCAATCTCAATTCAACTTCTAGAATTCAATTACAACCTAGGAAAACAAAAGAATTTAAATTAATGGAACCCACTCCCTTTAGTAAACTTTATAGACTCCTTAGGCCTCCAAATAAATAAATTCTGATGGAATTTCTCTTCCATCATTTTCAATAGTTGAGATGATGGATTCCAATAGTTGAGATGTTGATTTCTAATACTTGAGATGATGATTTCCAATTTTTTTTTTTAAATTAAATTATAGTTTGTAGCAAGGTCCTCACTCATAACATGAAAAAAATAATAAGTATGAGAAATGGCTTGGGGTCCTTCTCTTCCTCCCAAAAATTAATAAAGTATGAGAAAGGACTATTGCCCCTTCTCCTTCTCACTAAAATTAAAAAAATATTGTGAAAGACACAATACTCCTTCCCCTTATCCTCATCACTCTAATTAAAAAACTATGATAAAGGTCTAGTGGTCCTTCTCCTCCTCTCAAAAATTAGTTCATCCACAAGAACTATATTTTTCAATCAAATTGGTTGAATCTATGCATGATCCAAACTTTTGATAGGGGGTTGAGAAATAAATTTGATTTGTTTGAATGAATTAAGGATGTGTAATATGAACAAAGGCAAATGAGAAAAGTCTAAAAATAATAGTTGATTACAGTATTATACTTATAGGATATATACAAATAAATTTTGAGATAGAGAAAATAAGATAGGTTGCTCGTATATGGGAAAATTATACACCATAAAATCGTATGCTTATACCATTCTAAAACTTAGTAAAATAGTAGAATAAGTTATGCACATCAAAAGATTCAGAACTAAATTTAGTCTCCAAAATAAATGGTCTAGAAATGGTGTCTCATTCATTGATTTTCTAAAAGAGTTTATAAAATTGCAAAAGCACAAATCCTCTACCTCAATTGATTCTATCTTATTTATACAAGAGAATAAGAGGGAGATGTAAATGTGTTGAACCTGCACAGAATAGATCTAGCTAGAAAATACCACACACATTTGTAGAGAGAAATTAAGAAAGAAGAAGCAAGAAAGAAAGAATGGAATAATTCTCATTAACTGTATTCCACTCTTAAAGAGTGAATAATTTACAATAGATATATGATACATGAGTAACTAATGAGCCATAGTGGTGGTCTATATTGATATAGACACACACCATCAGTTACAAGAATAAACTGCCATCTAGTCTAGTCTCTCAAGCACTTACGGGAGTGAACTGCCACCTAGCTGAGTTAACTAGTTAACTAGTCTTCAATTAACTGACTGAACAAAGAGTAGTGAGTTGGCGATGATCCCAATGTTTCATGGTGACAGAACCAATGCAACATATAAACTCAACTCAACTAGTCAAACTGGAGTGTCAACTGAAAGAGAATATTCTCTGGTGAAATATTCTCCCCTAAAACATAGGAGACTGGATAATGAATAATTATGACTAATAAACAAGGAATAACCTTAGGAAAAATAAATCCTAGGTGTGTGTGAAGTAACTCCAACAGGAGATTCATCAATTTTTCCCCTCTTGATGTAAATACATTTCACTTCCTTGGTCATCAAGTTTATGCAACATGGGATATATAAGAGACATATGGAAGTCTCTATTACAGGTATGAACTAACTGAGAGGGGGGGGTGAATCAGTTAGTGTAGATTATTAACAATCTCTCATGTTTTTAATCTTGAATCATTAATTTTAGTGGCAGTGAGTCTTTACTATGAAATTCAGAGTTATAAACATAAAGCAGATAACATAAAGAATAGAAATCACACACAACATTCACTCACTAGTATGAGACACAGATTTTTCAAGAGGAAACCCAACCAGGGAAAAAAACTCGTCTTCTTAAAATGCTAAGCAAGCTCCAACTACATTACATCTCATCTTTTATGAGCACCAACTCATAGAGGCTACAACCTCTGATTGCCAGCACCAACTGGCTGAGAGCACCAACTCCCACAGAATCCCAGCACCCACTGGGTGGAAGCACCGAC
>ML777386.1:211007-225224 GCA_009831015.1 Picea engelmannii | reverse complement strand
TCATTCTCAACTGTTCAAATCTTAGTCTATGAGTTTGCAGCTTGGCATCTTTAACTTTCTCATTTCCCTCATAGCTACTTATCAGTTTTTCCCACATTTCTTTAGTAGTTTGAAGATTCATTACTTTCACAAATTCTGATTCATCCAGACCACTGAGAATAACATTCATAGCTTTTGCATTAAAGGTGAACTCTAATTTTTCATCTTTAGACAGAAACACAGTTGGTTTTGTATATCCTGATTCTACTACTTCCCAAACATCTGCTCCCAGGGACATTAAGTATGTTCTCATTCTTACCTTCCAGAAGGCAAAATTTGTGCCATTAAAAATGGTTGCCTTGTTGGTTGAACCATCATGACTAGTCATGATTTCACTACAGGATCTTCCTTACACTAAAGGAACCCGCTCTGATACCAATTGTTACAAGTATGAACTAACTGAGAGGGGGGGGTGAATCAGTTAGTGTAGATTATTAACAATCTCTCATGTTTTTAATCTTGAATCATTAATTTTAGTGGCAGTGAGTCTTTACTGTGAAATTCAGAGTTATAAACATAAAGCATATAACATAAAGAATAGAAATCACACACAGCATTCACTCACAAGTATGAGACACAGATTTTTCAAGAGGAAACCCAACCAAGGAAAAAACCTCGTCTTCTTAAGATGTTAAGCAAGCTCCAACTGCGTTACATATCATCTTTTATGAGCACCAACTCATAGAGGCTACAACCTCTGATTGCCAGCACCAACTGGCTGAGAGCACCAACTCCCACAGAATCCCAGCACCCACTGGGTGGAAGCACCGACTTCCTTTTTACTTCAGCACCAACTGAGTGAAGGCACCAACCTTCAGATTCTACAAGCACCCACTTGCATAGAAAGAGACATACGTCTCCCTAGCACCACCCTACCACCCTAATTTTCCAAAATAAATATTGCTCTAATCAACTGGTTCATTCTGATATAGCTTGCTTACCCTTTCTGCTGATCTACTTTGTATTCTTCACTGTTTCTAATCTGCTGCTCTGCCTCACTGTCCTCTGCAGCCCATTCTCAGCTTCTTCTCCTGTGACGCAGATTCTCCTCCCCCTTTTCTCACCTCCAGAGATCTCTCTCTCTCTCTCTCTCTCTCTTCAACAACCCTTCCATCTTGGTTCTAGTGCATTATATTGTTTTTCCACATGCAGAGGTTTTCCTTGCTTTTCTCAACTCCAACTGCAATTTCCTTTTCTTTCATTCTTTCTTCTGCTTTTCGCATGCCAGCATTCTCCTTGATTTTCTGAACTAGCTCTTTGCATGCCTCCTCTACGCATGCCACATCATGAAACACTATGTTCCTCCTGTCTTAACTGCCAGTCTAATTTTAGACTGAAAGTCCTTCCGCTTTTCTCAACTCCAACTGCAGTTTCCCTTTCTTTCATTCTTTCTTCTACTTTTCGCATGCCAGCATTCTCCCTTATTTTTTTGAACTGGCTCTTTGCATGCCTCTTCTATGCATGCCACATCATGCAACGATGTGTTCCTCCTGTCTTAACTGCCAGTCTAATTTTAGACTGAAAGTCCTTCCACCGTCCAGAGTGATTAGAGAAACCCAACTGGCAAAAACTTCCAGACTTGTCAAAGAAGATGAAGGACCCCCACAAAACCCTGGATTTAGTGATGTCAAGCTCCGTTGATTGTGCATTATTGCCATTTGCTGCTGGCCACACCAATCGCGTTGTGAATGGCATCATTCGTGTTGTTTCTTAAAGAAAACAATTGGTGACTTCTGCTGCTAGTCATGGTCGTGGCTAAGGCGTGCGTTTTTATCAGCAAAGATCCAGTGTTGTTTCAGCATAGTTTCCAGCACTGTGTTTCAACCCAGCACTGTGTTTCAGCATATGTATCAACATTTTTTTTCAACAACTGTTCCAGCCCTGTGTTTCAGCATATGTAACATTACTGTGTTTCAGCTGTTACAGCACTGTGTTTCAGCATAAGTTCCAGAACTGTTTCAGCATCGTGTTTCTGCATCTGTGATTCAGCTTCTGTGTTCCATCATTTGTGTTCCAGCACCTGTGTTCCAGCATTTGTGTTCCAGCATCTGTGTTCCAGTATTTGTGTTTCAGCATCTGTGTTCCAGAATTTGTGTTTTAGCATCTGTGTTCCAGCATTTGTGTTCCAGCATCTGTGTTCCAGCATTTGTGTTTCAGCATCTGTGTTCCAACATTTCTGTTTCAACATCTGTGTTCCAGCATTTGTGTTCCAGCATCTTTGTTCTAGCTTCTATGTTCCAGATTCTATGTTCCAGCATCTCTTGTGCGTGCTCCATAACCAACTGATTGCCATCAATGACAACCTTGACCGTCTGCGTCATCTCTGCTATAGCCATATTTCCAACAGTCTCATCGCTACCCCTTATATAAAGGGTGTGTATGTCCATGTGCAACAAAAAAATACCTCAAAAATTGATTTTCCTTACTCAACCTTCTATCTCTAATTGTTATTCTTTGTATGCCTCTTGCTTTAAGTCGCATGCCACAATATGGGTGGCTATCCTTTGTTGTGATACCCTATTGTTTTTTCCTCTTCCTTCCATTTCCTTCTTTCTTTTCCCTCATCCACCTCTCGTATAGGTATATGGTGGATTAGTAGAGAGTATTTGAATTTCATCCCAATCCATATAAGTTCCATCCTCCTAATTTTTTCTATGCATAGATATTACCTAAAGAGGGAAACCCTCAAATTATATGGAGAATGGGGTTTCCTATTTTTTAGGGTAGTGGGAGGATCTTCCCACTTGTGTTGGAAAGAATGTAGTACTATTTATGATGATTCTTTGACTATTGTTTAATAATAGGAAACTACCCCTCTTTGATTTTATTCTAATATGGGCACTATTTCTATGTTTGAGGTTAGGGTTATGTGATTTTCAAAACCTCATCTCATATTGCTTCTTCTACTTTGACCCATAGATGACTATGTTCTTCCTCTTCCCTATATCCGTTTACTTTTGTAGCTCTTTCCTCTTCATTGTGAACCTATTATAAAAATTCCCTAAGTTTCACATCCTCTACATAAGGATTGGGGGACCAACTGTAAGGGAGTGGCGTTACAAAATAATGTAGGTATAATTCACAAAGTTGGTCCTTAACTCTTTCGTCACTTCTAAGACCCTTTAGAAAACACATGAGCTTGGATCATACACAGACTCAGATAATTTGATTGTAAAAATATAGTTCTTTTGGATGAACTAATTTTTGAGAATAGGAGAAGGAGCATTGGCCCTTTCTCATAGTTTTTTAATTATAGTGATGAGGATAGGGAGAAGGAGTATTGTCCACTTCTCAGACTTTATTAATATTTGGGAGGAAGAGAAGGACCACAAGACCTTTCTCCTACATTCTCATATTTATTATTTTCTTCATGTTATGAGTGTGGACCTTGTTACAAAATGTGATTTAATTTTACAAACAAAGAATTGGAAATCAACATCTCAGGTATTAGAAACCAACATCTCAACTATTGAAATCCAACATCCTAACTATTGAAAACCAATATATTAAGTATTGGAAACCAATATTCATAATAAATTTATGATGGATTGCGATGAAGTTAGCCTAAATTTAATGAAATGGTTATTGAATGAATTTAAATGATACTTAAATTCATTTTTATATTGTAGGTGGTAGTTTTGATGACATTCTTGTGGATTTTTCCCTTTTAAATCCTTGAAACATTCTCAATACCAACCTCCTCACTAGTATGAGAACCAAGACACCAAAAGGTGGAGCACATTAATAATGCACAGTAAGTAGTGGATATTAATAGTATGTCTTAATATTAAAAATAAAATAAGGAAGAATAGGTCAAATATTATTGACCTTCCTTCTGTATCTAATGAACCTATAAGAAGAGGGTTTTTGTTTGTTAAGTGTATGTTTAATATTTAATACAAATCTTCAGTTCACTATTTTCTTTAGTTTATTTTGTATCAATTGGTATGAAATTTGGCTTTCATATTTGCCACAAGGGATTCATTCCTTTACATTTTTGGCTTTTTCATCCACCACAAGAGATCTACACACTTATTTCTCTTTCGTAGCCACTATTAGGGATATGATCCCACTAGTTTCTAGTTTCTTTTCTTTTTATGTCTCTAGCTAAGGAAATAAAATGGCATGACACCCTCTCTTCCTACAGTACACAACATGATTGCTACATTCAAATACAAATATTATAGAAAACATGGCACCTTCCAAGGTGACTCCCATGGTGGAAATCTCACTTGTAAAAGAACATATTAAATTCTTTCAGGAGTAGAAACAAATGATTCAACAACATAATCAGCTACTCCAACAACACACTTATGTAATCAATGCAATGGATATGAATGTCACAAATATGAATTTGAGAAATTCCATGCATATGCCACCACCTAACTCATGTGAGGGCCCTAAAGTGTCTCTCATACTATTCCTTGGCTATTTTGATGTAAATCAAGTTAAAGCATGGATCTAGGTATTCTCCTCTTATACCACATATCAATGGGTAATGCAATAATGTGATAAAGTCACATAACCTATCATATTCAAGGTGTGGATACCTAATTGTGGGAGAATATCAAACATACATTAAGTATAGACACATCCATTTTCATATAACTAAATGATAAGGTCATCCATCAGGATCCTAGCAGTATCCATAGTTGGGATATCTTTCGAATAACCCTTTGGGAACATTGTTATCTAATAGGCTATGTGGAAGATTTATTGTCATGGTGGATTTATCTTAGGAAGTATGCTAATCAAACCATCCAATAATACATTATCGTATTCTACAAGATCCAAGTTCATAATTCCATATTTGATCCAAAAAATTTACTTATCGTTAAATTCAATTATAATTTATTCCTTTCTATTTGTCATGAAGTTTCTTTGTCACATAGTGCATATCTTTCCATGGCCATGAAAAAATATCTTAGTGCTGAAACAAAAATGGCTAATGCCCAATTTCCTTCCACTCCCCATATCAATCCTCTACCACTCCCATGACATAACCCATGTCTTCAACATCCCCACCGCACACAAACCAATATTGTAGTTCTCACAAATCATCATCTCACAACACACCTACTTGTCATGCCCTTCATCACCCATGACAAGAACACCTTTGAGCACCTTTGATCATCACCCATGCCCCACATGAACACCCATGAAAATAACACCACCTACTTGTCATTATCATCACCTACTTTTCATGCCCTTCATCACCCACATGATCATCACCTACTTGTCATGCCCTCCATCACCCATGACAAGAAAACCTTTGAACACCTTTGATCACCTTTAATCATCACCCATGCCCTTGATAACCCATGCCCCACATGAACACCTTTGATCATAATATTGTCCTAATTACTCACCCTTCACCTCCTACAACCCATGTCACACTCTTTACTCATAACTACTAAGTGAAAGATTGCATGGATTGCATGGTACAACTGATCATGGAAAACAATAAGTAAAATAAGTTGGTCTCTATTATTCTTGTCAAATATTTATCTATTCTAGTCACTCCTCACCCTTACCCTCACCATATAAACTTCATTAATGAAGGGGATCATACCTTATTTTTCAAGTAACAATGTCTTATCACTTTTAATATCGGTTCTCATTTTTGTGATCCATTATTTTCAGCATCACCCCTCTAGATTGTGTTGAGTTGTTTTTAGGGATTCCTTAACAATATGCACACTTCACCAAGTGTGATTCTCACACAAATTCATACACACTCGTTGAGAATCATCATACAAATAATTTTTAATACCTTTCTACATATATGATCCAATCCCTCTCTGGTAATGTTATGATATGACAAATCACCATTCATAAATTCTTGGATCTTTGTATCATACATGAAACCCATCCTCATGATCCTTATCCACCACCAAAAACCATAGGCCCTCCCATCACAAAGTACCTCGAATTTTTTACTCAATCCAGTGCCTTGACACCTTAGAATACTCTAAAAAATAACCTCATGCTAGTTTTGCGCACTTCCCTTTCAACTACTCTTGCTTCTTATCTAGGCTCTACCAAGAACAAATCAATTAATAAACCAATTCAATATTTTATAAATGTAGTAACAATCCATACCATATCCTCATTGGGTGTATCATGATCCTTTATTATCCCTCCACAAGAGTTATAGAAATGGTGGTTGGTCATTATTTATCTAGATGATATTTCCATATTAAGAAAGATGTGCACTAATAATGTCATTCATCTATTCCAAGTTCTTGATATTTACCAACAATCTTTAGGGAAAGCTCAACAATTTGTTTTTGTCCAACAATGTGTTTATTATATGGGATTTTTAATTTTAGGAAAGGGTATTAAACCCAACCTTCCCAAGGTGAAAGCACTCTTAGAGTTTCCTTCACCTCATTATGTAGCATAGCTTAAGATGTTTCTTGTGGGAATATATTTTTATCACTAATCACTTTTTAGGTTCTTTAATTAGACACCAAAAAAATTAGCTACATTCCACTACGTCTAAGATATAATATATTCCATGCCAATCCTTCATATGTATACCTTCCAACAACCCTTTTATATAGAGTGTGAGGCTTCTCCTTCAACTAGTTGGTCCACAATCAAATAGGGAGGCTAGTTTCTCCCATATAATTTGGAAGGGTTATATGTTGCCACACTATAGTCTAGTTTGTATGCTAATTTATTATGTTACTTAGTCCAACATTGGCATCCCTATTGATTAGGAAAGTTAACTGTAAAATACCATGGATATTTCACTAGAATAGTTCATCATAACATATCTAATAAATGAAACTAAACTCTACACTATCAAGGTTAAATTCCTTTAGATTCCAGGATATTTAGTTATTGATTTTTTGTTTATCCATGAAATAGATAAAATGCACAAAATAGAGAATAGTGAAATATAATCACACACCATACACAAAATAACACAAATAGTTTCTCTAGGAAACCCTTACAGGAGAAAACCTAGCTACAAGGTGAGGTTTCTCTACTCTCTTTTCTATTGTATGGAATTAATGCAAGTACAAAGGAGAAGGCACTCTTTATATAGTTACCTAATACATTTGTCTATTAGGTTGCTACAGAACATTAACCCCCTTTGTTATGATCTGTAATTTTTTCACTCCTATTTGTTTTTCTATGCTATGGAACAAAATACAATAACATAGAATGGAACCCCTTCTCCTCCTAGTTCCCCAGTATTTAACATAGCCCAATATCCATCTATGCTTAGGGTATTGACTTCCTCAACCCTCAATTAATGATTCAGTTTGGAACTTCTAGAATGTTCCAAAAAATCCACTACATGTATAGCCCACGTGTTTAAGTAATGGGGGATAACATGGCATCCACTCGCACCATGGTGATCAATACAGTAGGTCAACTTGGAGGAATAACATTCTCATACAAACTCCAATTGAGGTGATTCTTGCACCGTTGAAAAGATCTCAGTGTGCAGAATATAGAATCATTCTCTATAGTAAGGTATGGACCATAGAAAAGTGTCATTTGATTCCTCAAAATGGCTCTATAAGATTTCAGACAGTTTTTTGGACCAAAATTTCCAAATTTGGACCAGCTTCCAAAATAGCCTTGCAAGTTGATTCCTCCAATTTTTCCGCCCAAAAAGTACTAATATATATGATAAATAATATATTGATCCAATATAGATCATACCTCCCCATTTAGGGAGGAATTTGGTCCCCAAAATAGTTTTGAAAGAGGTGAGGAAATGTTTCCTCTACCTTCTTCATGAAGTACCACTTTGTTTTTCCTACAAGTTATTATTTCAATTCAATCTCTCGAAGGTGATGCTACCCTTGTCTTGTAGTTATAGGCTACTTTTGAAAAATTGTTTCCTATGCCAACTATGCCTAAGAATATGGTGCTAAATCATCTATGGAAGGTAGGACATGCTCCTCTTAATGATCCAACATGGAGGGCTCATAGATTTTGAGATTATCCATATTCACTACCGAGTAAATGCACATGTATTGGAGTAGACTAAGTATGTAGGTTTTGTCTCTCACCTTTTCCAATACCTCAAAAGGGACATACCGCAAATATTTGATATTATTACCAGGTCCCTGTAGAATTTCCTTATTCATTTGTAACCATACTCTATCTCCCACTCTAAATGTTCTCTATGTTTTGTGTTGGTCATGTCTAGCCTTTTACTTTTCTTGTGACTTCTTCGACATCACTTGTACTTGAAAATGGATTTGCCTAATATTGTCAATAAATTTTTATGATTCTAATTCATCTCCTATTAGATCCTCCCTCTCTCCTCTGTGTTGTCCATATACAACATCTAACGGTGAAGGTGGTGAATATCCAAAGGAATTTTTAAAATGTGACCTTCTAGTAGAAATGTGGATTGCTTTGTTAAAAGAGTGTTGTTTATAGATCATATTTTAATCCTAGGTCTTTATATGCTTCTGATTGTAACCCCTCAAAAGATGCACCAAATTATTTTTGACTACTTATGTATTCCCATCTATCTGTGGATGGAATATTTTATTGGAAAAATAGGATCCCAAATGTTAGAGCATAAAATTCCACACCTATGCACTTGTCCTATGGCCTACGCTTCCCTTTAGCTTGCAAAATAAAAATCCCACCTTGCCTCATCCAAGTCATCTAAAAAACATGACTTTTGAACATATATGTGGGTTTCCATTGAGAAACACGTAGAAATTTGTTCCTTTATAGTGTGAAACCCCCGGATGCCCTAAAACATAATGAAAAATAAAATAATTTTAAGATTTCAGGTGGGTTTTTCGGTTGGGTGCACTTCCCAACATCCCCCAGCCCGTACAAAATAGATTTCAACCTACCCAATCCCTTTGGGAGAGTATAAAATAAGCTTTGCAGGAAATGATGAGGACAATTCTGATGTTGCAAGGTTATGCTGAGAGAATTGAGCAAGCTTCCCTTCCCCTTCATCCTCTAAGAAGTTTTCCCCAAACCTAGAAAATCCTTTCCAAAGTTACTTCCTCTTGTATATAGTTATAAGGTTTGTTCCTATACTTATCATACTCTCTAAGGAAGATTTTCATTGATTTGATGCTTGAAGGACATCAGAAGGAACCCGGGTGATTAGTTCTGAAATGGTTCTAGAAGAAGCGTCATGTTGTAACTAACTCTATTATTTTGTTGATTAATAGAAGAGTATATTTTCCTAATTCCAATATTGTGTTCACTTGTTTCATTGCAATCTGATATGTTAATGTTTTTTCATATATGCTTTGAAGCATACTTTTGATATATGCTACTAGGAGCTATAAAAACCTCATTGTATCACAATCTAAGTCTCTTATTGTAGTCTTGTACCGACATAGACCATGAGAGTTTTGAGAAGCAGGAGCATAGATCAACATCAGACAAAGGGTTTAAGGTACACACCTTCTCTTCTCTCATTTCCTTGACTTTCTCTATGAAAAAGTAGTTATTACCAATTTGCATGTTTGATTGTGAGGGTAGACTTAATATTTTATATCCAGTCTCTCTTTGTCATGACACAAACCAAGGTCATGAGGGAAATATCCCAGTAATAAAATTGGAGACTCCATTGGGAATGTGCTCCTAGTTTGGGTCATTTTCTAGGGTATCTTTCTTTTTTTCTCCTTCTAGTATTTTTTATGTGTTTTCTTGAGTTCTTGTGTAAATTCTTAGCCTCTTAGGGATATTTCTTAGGTGTCTGGAAACCCCTCTTTTGGTGTGGTCTTCTATTTTTCAAAAATTACAGATCTATCCATGTTTTCCCCTTTTGCATCTCGTGTACATCTGCAAGTTGCAGGATTACAACCTATGGATATCGGTGAGTTTCCGTACACAAAGTCATGGACCTATGTGAAAGTAGGGTTTTTCAAAAATATTTTCCTGGAATCTAGAAGTGGTGGTTGTTTCTTTCAATTTTCTAGGGTATATTGAGTGTCTTTCTGTATTTTTAATTTCTCGAATATCAAACTTTATACAAAAAAAAGAAAAAGATCTTTATTTAGTTGTTTTGTATAAGGTTTGTTAGGTTGATTGGGAGATGAACCTTGTTTTTTTGGTTGAACATCTAGTCTCACTGAGTTTTCAGTGGTTTCTTAGTTGAATGCTTTATGTCTCTATACTTTCTTTTCTTTGTTTCTAAAAGAAAAAGAAAAATTGCAATCCTTTGATTTTTATTTCTTTTGACAACGAAAAAGAAAAAAAATATTCTTTCTTTCTTGTTACCCATTTCTAGAACCCTTTCGTGTGATCATTGAAAGAAAATATTTAGTTAACTAGAATTCAAGTTGCTTTACATTTTACTTTGGTAGTGGTAGTCTTTTTCAAAGAAAAGAACCCTTGTTTGAAAAATTTTGCATTTTTGTGTTGCATTAGATCTTTGAAAAGAGATTCTAGTTTGCATTATGAAGTGTCTAAAATCTTGCATTCAAAAAATATTTTGTTTTCATCATTGAAAAAAGAAATATTTTCATTTAATCATTGTTGCACACCATTTTCATTTGAAGAAACTACATAACACATTTTGTTCTTAAGTGATTTACTTTTGGAGTCTATCATTAACACCATTCAAGTTTCATTTGTGGCTTTGTTGAGTAACAATATCCCTTAAAATGAATGATTAACTAAAACTTTATTAGACATCTTCACTTTTATTGGGTAGATGAACAAGTTTATGATAGGACCTTGGTTTAGGGTGGAGAGTAAATTTATCCAAGGCCACAAGATAAATGTAGGAGTCTAGTCTAGGCAGTCCCTAAACCCAACTATTGTATAAGTATAGTCGGGAAACTTCTCTAACACAGGAGCTAAACATGAGGTCATGTGAAGGAGAGATGAGGAGAGACCCCTCCAGAGCTTAATTGAGCATATCGTAAAGATTGTATATAAAGGATTTTGTTAGTACCTATAACTTCATGAGAGGAAGTGATTTCAAGGATTTAGACTTAGTTGCCCTGCCAATACGTTTGATCCCGACTATCGATTTTACCTGCAAACGTTGACTGTGAGTTGGTGACCTTAGTGTACATTCCTGTGGATATCAAAAGGTGACTACGGGGATTTGGCGTGGTAACTAGGGAATATTTTGCATCACACTTCTTAGTAATGATGGAGGGTTCCCCAAGAAACATGGGTACTTACACCAGATAACGCTGGTTAGTTGAGCTCAAGATAACGACTTCTCACTCTTTCATTCGTTGGTCCATGGGACTTAATCAACTTGTTCCTCCATCTAGAATTCCCTTTAACTTGCCTTGTGACTATTGCGGTCTCAAGACCTAATCCAACTAAGTTGGAGTATTAAAGATGCTTGTTTGTGTATGATATTTCCATATAGAATGTTTTGTAGTAGTGTGCTAAGAAATCATACACTTGCTTAGGTTTGCATGTAGCATGTTACCATAGAGAGTTGATAGCTCAAAGTGGCTGACCAATATCCCTGTAGGTTGAGGATAATTCAAGGCCTTCCCCCTGAAGAATAAATTAGGAATAATTCTCCTATGCCTCCATTAAGGCATCGATTTGATTCATCTAGAATGTTTCTTCCGACTCACCAGGCCGATGTCATAGTTATAGAACCTCCATAAGTTAATTCTTCAAAACTAGAGGAAGTGGCAATTGAATATATAAGCATTGAAGAATTCTCTCCACATCTCAATCCTTCATTCCCTAGGGATTATCTATTCCCTTTGGTACAAGTCCCACCTCCCAGATCATATCTTGTTGATAGTGTCCTTCTCCACTAAGCTATGACGGACGAGACTACACTATTTTCTCCATATGGAGTCCCTGTAACTCCCACCATGGAGACCGTCACTGGAGGGATCCTTCCTTCTAGTGTGTCTAATCAAATGATTGTTATCATTAAGTAAAGTGTCATTTTTTTGACCAACAACATTCCTTCATTGGTCATTGGTCCCACTCAAGCTCTGAGTGCAGCTACATCTCTATCGTCAATAAAAAATGATTTTTTGTATGGTATGTTGTCGATGGACGTGCTAAATGCATTGGATGCTTCTCATTCAACATCCCATGCATCACATGTCCGTCAAGGGAGAACTTCGGCTCCTTACCAAGAATTTCCTTGGGGAAGAGGTCATATTCCTTCATCATCCTCATTCATCAGGATCATAGCTTTATTGTCTTCCATCCCTAACCTTGCTTGGGGCTGGGGCGCTTCTATGAGTAGTGGATCTCAGCCTGCCAATATATCATCCACTTTGACCCTGTTAAAATTGTATGGTGGGTTTGAGAGTAACCCTTTCACCTTGTCTGTAGTTTTAGCACGGGGAATCCCCTTCCAAGGTCAATTTGTTCCCATGCAAGGGAATTTCTCCTTACAAGGGACATCGTTGTCGGGTAACCCTCTCCAAGGACAGTGGAATCCCACACAAGGGATTTTGAAAGGGGGAAACCCCTTTCCTGGTAATTTTAACCCCATTCCTGGAGTTTTTTATGCACAAGGGGGTTCTAGTGGTGGAAACCCCAGTTTTCCTTTCAGAAACCAGATGGGTGGAGGTTTTCCTCCATTAAACTAAGGTCAACAAGGTTTTATCCCAAGCCTTAGTCATTCCGTGAAATTTTTTTGGTAACCTGGTTCCATTTACAATCTAGGGTCCTCTTTTTAGGTTGTCAATTACTCAATTGCATTGCATAGGCTACCATTTCCAGAAACATTGTATTTTCTAGACCTATCCAAGTTGATGAATGACCCTATTTTTCATCATTTCGACTTGCCTGCAATCCCAACCAAGTTACATTTTGACATAACCAAATTCGAAGGGAAAAGTGGTGAATATGCACAAGACCACATGACAACATTCCATTTGTCGTGTTTTTCTAATTCGTTGAATGATGACTCAATTCGCTTGTGTCTTTTCCAATGCACTCTCACTAGAGTCATTTCCATGTGGTACATAGAACTAGAAAGGTAGAAATACATTACATTTGGTGATTTAGCCATGGTTTTCCTTAACATCTTCCATGTCCTTGTTTGGTATGATGTTGGTACAAAGTTTCTAGCCAACTTTGAACAATACAAGCCTACGCACATTTCTGATCGCATTCGGTAATGGAGGAGGTGGAAGAGATTTATAAAATAAACAATTCCACCAGAATTTCTCCTTAAGTGGTTCTTGAAATACTTACAACCGTACATTTCAAAGGACGTTGCGACTCCGGGAGTATTTTCGAAAGAGAAAGCAATTTTTAGGGCACTGTAATGTCCCCCACCTCTTAGAGAGGTGATGAGGAGACTCAGTGGCCTGGGCACCCCCACTAGGTCATAGTCTCACACTCAAGGGGGAAAACTCAAGAAGTTAAAAGTTATATTTTTAAGTTGACTTAAGAAAGGGAAAGGATAAAGGAGTAATAGATAACTCAACAGAAGAATAGAAGATTAATCCTGGGAGTTAACCTAACTCAACAGAGAATTAGAAGGAAAAGTATAAGTAAGAGGCTGGGGTGAACCTATTACTCATTCTGGTTTTGGATTAGCATTGGCTACTACTCTTCAGCATTCAGTTTGGGGGTTTTGTTGTACAAACTCTTGTGAGAAACTTAGTGGTGAAATATCCACTCACCTTGTTCCACAACTTGGTCTTGGGGATGAAAGACTCCTCCACACCATTCTATTCTCAGCCCATATCCATCTAGCACTTCAGAAGGGGAAGGATCATTAGTTTGAGGGATTTTATGGAGGGTTATCATCATTCTACATTTGTCTGCAGATTGGGACGTCTCGGAGCCATAGGGGACATCTTGTGATTCAGTAAAACTCAGATCTAGGGAGATCTGCTTGAGATCTGAGCCCGAAACTTCTCCCACGGGATTCTCATAGCCTGATCTATATTCTTGGAGAGTTTCAGAGCATTTGGAGGCCTCCTTCACCAGGGCCGGACCTGCTAGGGTTCCAGTCATCCAATGGGGCGCACCATTCAGTGGAGATTTCAGATCTACAATGATTGAGAGGGATCTTGGAGATTCGGGCACCTGGGTTGTTCTTACCATCACCCAATCTATATTCTTGGACAGTTTCAGATCATTTGGAGATCTCCTTCATCAGGGTCAAACTAGCTAGGGTTTCAGTCATCTAGTGGGGCACACCATTCAGTGGAGAATTCAGATCTACGGAGTTTGAGAGTGGATTTGGGAATTTGGACATCTGGGTTTTCC
>ML777386.1:159148-204910 GCA_009831015.1 Picea engelmannii | reverse complement strand
GGGGCACACCATTCAGTGGAGAATTCAGATCTACAGAGTTTGAGAGTGGATTTGGGAATTTGGACATCTGGGTTTTCCTTGCAGTTGCCCGATCTATCATTTGGCATATTTCTCGAGATGATTGGACACTTTTGGTAGCAGGGAAGAATTATTCAGAGCTTCAGCATTCTAGCAGGCTGTGGCACTTTCCATCTTGGAGGTTGAGCATTAGTACAGCTCAGATCTGCTTGATTTAGTCTTCATTGTATATCTAGCCTTTGGAGGCTCATTTTGTATTATCGGGAGCATTTTGTAGCAGCTCATATCTATTGCTTGTACGACCATCTAAGGTTTATGCCAGATCGACCATCTATTGTATTGATCTTACATTGCTCATAATAAAAAGGTTAGATCTTTGCTTGTGCTTCTACATCTTGAATATATTGTGATCTCCATGTATTGATGAATCTTGTATGCACTTAAAAACTCAATAAATTAGTGGTAGTTAATGATTCCAAGAAAGAATTTGGCTTGGGATCATTACAGGCACAAGAATTAGATCTTATTTACTCTCAATCTAGCACGCTCTATGAGATTATGCCAGATGTGTTGAGGTATACTCTTGACTTGGAAAATCGAAAGTCTACTCCACATGTCGATGGAATTTTGTGTTTCACACAAATTAAGGTCACAGATTTGGTTACAAGCCAGATGTAGAACTTGCCTATCCAACAACATGCAGTTGGTCTATCCCTTGGCTCGACCACCCCTGCCACCCAATCTTCATATGTACATTATGTGAAAATGAAGATTCAAAAAGTTCCTCAGCAACCCAGAGACAAAAAAGTAAATGGTAAGAAAGGTGGTGGGGACAATAATAAAAAATATGATAAGAATGTTGAGAGGGAAAAAAGATGAAAAAAGGAAGGTGAAGTTCCCTTATAAAATTTGTGGAGATGATCATCTCAAATATCAATGATCGCAAATGGAATAAGACTAGCACCTTATGAAGTTGAACAACAATAAAAACAATCTGTGTTGTTGAAAAACCTGTTCCCACAAGGGAAGAACTTGCAAGGTGGTTCTTCCAACTCCAACCAGCAAGGATGCACTTCAAATTCACCCCATATGGAAGGATACGATGGAGTCATGAGAATTATTAGTCATACAAACCAACTTAATATCAACTTGTTGAATAGGAATCATGATTATAGTAACCCAGAGTTGACAGACAAAGGGAAAAAGGCTTCATAGGATCAAGCGCCTCTACAAATAGAGAAGACTGAGAAAGAGAAAGTGATGTACATACATAAGGCTGTGTACAAATGGATAATGCACAACCCTAATGCAATATCTACCCCCAATTATTCTATCATTGATCAATTGGATCAAACCCCGTCTGCAATGTCTACTTTGAAAGTACTCCAGAGTTTCCCCACGTAGCGCACTGTGTTGTTGTCTTCCAAAGGAGCCATTGATTATCCTAGTCAACTCATATTGAAGTTCAGTGCCACTGATGGAAAGCCTCATATTACCTATCATGTGGCCTTCCATATCAATTTTATCTCTAATAATTGATTGATCCAATAGACTGTCATTGATGAAGGGTCTTCGACATGCGTAATGTATTTGTCTTGATGGAAAGCTCTTGGTTCTCCACAGATTACCCCTTTCTTGACTCTCTTAATGAATTTCGATGTATGATTGTTCTGACCCGATGGTGTTATTTCTTCTTGTCCAATCAAGTTAGGAGGAAAATCCATATGTGAAGAGGTTGAAGTAGTCCATGTGTCTCTCAACTATAACTTGTTACTTGGGAGGAGTTTGTCTTATGCCATGATAGTTTCCATCTCATTGGTGTTTCTCATCATATCCTTTCTTTGTGAGGAAATAATTGTAACCATCGAGCAGGTGGCTTCCAACCTTTCCAAGTGCACAGCTAACCCAAGATCCACAATTTCATGGATCAAAAACTCTCAGCCAGAACCTAAAATTATCATTTATGCAATGTATCATTCTCTCATGGGATATTTTCATCTTTTTGCACCAATTTTGTACATTCGTTCTACCTTGATCAGCTATCAAAATTCGATTCCACCAAATTTCTCTTCAAGAGTCACTTCATGTACAACATCATATCTACATGATCTGTGGATTCTACCCCTGTTGTGTGATGTGTTTCAACACTGTGATAATTCCAGGATGGTTGTACCTTTTTTTGCAACTAAGGTCACTTACCAAGCTATTTACTAGGCCACCGCCGACCCTGATCAAAATCCTTCATTGATAGAGGAGGATGATATTTTTTTGGAACCTATACCAACTCAAAATTATTCAAATTCCCAATATTGTCTCAACACTATCATGCCCTCGGAAAAATATATCATTGAGGAAATTACTGGAGATGAAAGGCCCTGGAAGGATATGCATCACAAATAGTAATTTCTCCCTAAGATTAGTCGAATGGAAAAGGGAGAATTTAATTCATCTATGAGTAGGAAGGTCGATCGAAAGTTCAAAACCTTGTCTAGACATGGTGTCTACACCAAGGGGAACATGGAAAATCTCTCGTAAACCATCCTGGTTAATATTTTGAAGAACCCTGACATCATTGAAAATGTATTAATTGGAGTGGAGTGCTCTCAAGATGATATTTTTCAATATACAATGATTTTTAAGTAGTTTCACGATGTATTTTCTTGGTCGTGCGAGGATATGCCTAGAATAGATCCTTGAATAGTTCAACACGAGATTCAAACCTATGACAATGTCAAAGCGGTTAGAAAAAAGTTGCAACCAATAAATCGTAGGAAGGTAGCAGCGATCAAATACGAGGTATACAAGTTTCTCAAATTATTCTTCATCTATCTAGTTCCTTTGATCGAATGGGTTTCTAACCCTATTCTGGTTGATACAAACAAGGCATGGTTAAATATTGTGTATGTATGGAATTTTGGCACTTAAATAAAGCTTGTCGCAAAGATAATTTTTTTATGCCATTTATCGGTTAGATTCTAGATGAGTCTATGGGAAGAGAAATAATTTTCATTCATGAATGGTTTTTTGGGGTATAATAAGATTGAAATCCCACTGGAAGACCAACACAAGAAATATTTTATCTATCCATGGGGAACGTTTTCTTATAAGAAGATGCATTTTGTCCTTAAAAACATTGACGCCATGTTTCAGCAAGCCATGTTTTTTTCCTTCTATGATTTGAATCACATAGTGGATTCCTATTTGCATGATCTTACGACGCATTTATGAGAAAGAGTTAAACATCTATTACACCTCTATCTTTTTTTTAAACGGTGTCATTACTACCGAATCTGATTGAATATGCATAAGTGAATTTTTTGTGTGACTTATGGATGTCTTTTGCGATTCATTCTTTTGATGAAAGGGATCATGTTTTAACCCTTAAATATTGAGGCAATCACTCAGTTGCCTCCCTCATGTACAATCAGATAACTTCAAAACCTACAAGGAAAGGAAAATTTCCTTCGACGGTTTGTACCGAACAATGCCAAAGTCATGAAACACTTCAGGCTCCTTTTGAAGAAGGGGTCCCATTTTGTTGGGATGATGTGGCACAAAATTATTTCGACGCATTAAAGAAAGCATTGGTTTCGACTCCTTTGCTAAGTCCCCCTAATTATAATCAATAATTTTTTTATATTTGGAGGCAGACGAATCCCCGATTGTCATGGTTCTTATGCAAGAATATGATGGGCTCCAAGAGCACGTTATCTACTAATTGATTCATTCTTTGTTAGGTCCAGATATTAAGTAATCTCATGTGGAGAAACTAGCCTTAGCGACATTTCATGTTGTCCAACATATTCATCATTACATTTTTTTGCATAAGACAACCATCTTCACCACCGTTAATCCATTTCAATATGTTTTGAATCAATGAATTGTCAGCGGGAAGTACAACAAATGGATTGTGGTTCTTCAAGAGTTTGACTTGGATTTTGCTTCAGCCAAATCCAAGAAAGATTTGGTATTTTCTGAATTAATTTCAGAGTTACAATTGATATTGAGGAGGGTGAGGTTGTCGACTCGTTCCCTAATGAGAAAATCCTCCTCATCTCTTCATCTAACCCTTGGTTCAAAGATATCCTGATACATCTCCAGACACTGAAGTTTCCACCGCATTATTCACGATATGAGCGATGACAAATTCGTCATATGGATAAAAAATATCTCATTCTCACCGACACATTGTATCGACAAGGGGTAGACTTGATACTCCTCCATCGTTGTCTCGCCCATGAATAGGAGGAAATTGTACTAAATGAATGTCATGGTGGAGCGTGTGGCAGTCATCTATTAGGGTTGTAAACAACCGAGAAAATTTTACGCACTGATTATTTCTAGCCCAGGATCTTTAAGAATTGTATTGAGATGGTTAAGAGATGCTACCATTGTCAAGTTTTTACAAAGAATATGTGCACCCATCCTACTCCCATATTTACTATCATTATTGTCGACCCTTTCACCAAGTAGGGGGTAGATTTTATGACTTTCCACCTAGATTCGTCTAGGGGGAATCGTTACATCATAGTGGCCGTGGATTACTTTACTAAGTCTGATGAAGTTATGCTAACATTCATGGATGATGGTGAAACCACGGTGCTTTTCATTTTTAATCAGGTAATTGGTAGGTTTAGGGTTTCGAGAGAAATTTTCATTGATCATGGAAGTCACTTTCAAAACCACACAATGTCGTAGCTAGCATCCAAACTAGGTTTTAGAGAGGAACACTCGCCTCCTTACTATCCTCAGGCTAATGGTCAAGCTAAATCTGTCAACAAATATTTAAAAATGATACTGATAAGAATGGTTAACTCAACCAGAACGAATTGGCACTTGATGTTATATATGGAATTATCGGCTTATCAAACCTTAGTTAAGACTGCAATAAGTTTCTTTCCTTTTCAACGCATCCATGGAGTTGAAACAGTCTTATCGGTTGAGTGTGAAATCCCTTTGCTTAAAATCATTATCGATCTCCTCCTAGATATGCCTCAACTTGAAGAATGGCTCATTTACCTTGAGAAACTTGATGAGAAACATCGAGGTGCATCAATGGAAAATGAATCACATAAGAAATGTGTCAAGTCTCAGTATGAAAATTGTGTTCATCCTAGGGTGTTCTCCAAAGGATACCTTGTCTTAATTTGTGACCAGGATAAGGATTTCCCAGGGGTAGGAAAGTTCAACCCCATGTGGTGCAGTCCATATATCATGTGATGGGAATTGGAGAAGGTATCTTATGAGCTAGTATATTTTGAAGGGAATGCGTTGTTGGAGCCCAAAAATAGGCTCTACATTAAAATATACTATGATTGAGCCTCGCAGCTTGGGTATTGGTATTTTTGTAATTAGTGTTTAATTTTGTAAATAGATTTGCTTATCAGTTTTGTGTCTTTGTGCATTAGTTATTGTGTTCTTCTGTTGTGTCACAGATGTTAGAGGAATCGTCAGTTTATGTTGGGTACATGAATGGTGATAATTTCCATTCTTGGAACTTGGCTTCCGCTGCTTGGGTGATTTATTCGTCTACTAACTAGATAGTGATTGTTGGAGGTGTGTGTCTCGGAGAAACTACCAACAATTTTTCCGAATATAGTGTCGTTATCAAGCTTTTACGAGATGCATTGTCACATGATATCTATTTTACTATGTTTTCATTGATGTCAAGTATTTTCATAGTGATGTGCTTATATCATTGTGTTGAACAACTGAGAGGGGGGGGGGTGAATCATTTGTTACTGTGCTTAAACAATTATGCCCATTTTAAACTCTTTACATAACACTTAATGACGATCACAATGATGCAGGGAAGTAGCAATAGAATATTAAACATAAATCACACACATGAAATATAGAGAGACAGATATTTCCTAAGGAAACCCATAAAGGGAAAAACGTCTTCTTCTTGATATGATAAGTAATCTTTATTTTCTTTACATTATCATTCTTATGAGATCCAACTCCTCTTGAAGCTACAACCTCTATTTTACAAGCAACAACCTGCTGAGAGAACTAGCTCTTTGGTTTCTCTAGCACCTGCTAGAAGGAAGCACCAACTCCTTGAGTGTTCCAGCACCAACTGGATGGAAGCACCAACTTCCAGTCACACAGGCACCAACCTATATAACAAAGAACAATAGTTCTCCCTTGCACCACCCTTCAACCCTGGTTTTTCTGGCTCCAACCAAATGGAAGCTACAACTCCCTATGTTCAAGCACCCACTTGAAAATCTGAGGACACCAATCCTCCCAAGCACCTCCCTACCACCCTGAAATCTAAATATTTTCTTTGTACAACTTTATCACATTGATACAACATTTATCTATGGCCAGGGATGATTTTAAGGATGAAAATTTATTTTAAAATGTAGAAACCTTGGAGAATATTACTAATCCTTAATATGTCAACTATAAATGTTTGGCGATATTTTTTTAAATACTTAAATTTCTCAGTATTTTATATAGCTTTTATATAATTTTGGCGATTTCTAAAGTAAAATAATTTTATCCCATAGAATTTGGGCAAATCATTTTTAAAATAGCGAATCTCATTTTTGAAAAAAGCATGGAAAATTAGCCCATGAGGGAAATTTAGCCCCTAAAATCATCCTTATAGACTATGGCTTACCAGCCTCATCACTATTCTGCTACACTGCTCTACTCTTCCTGCATCAATCTCTCTCTTCTCACATATGTTGTGATTTTTTGTTCTTCTCTCATATATGTGTTTTTGTTCCTTGCTTCCTCTGTGCTTCATCTCCTGCACACTGCATGCTTCTACACGCATGAATCACACTCAACAATTGCCCCCATATCTTCTTTTTTCTATGTATTTATACTCTCTGTGCACCTTCTACATACTTCATGACACAATGCCTCTGCATGCTCCTCACTACATCACTATTCTTCCCTACAGGTTGTTCACAGTAGTTGTTCCTCACTCCTGCATAGCTCGACAGCAAAATCATTTTACTTCTTAGTTCTGCATACTTTTCTCACATTGAGTCATCTCTTGATCATCATGGAAACTCTTCATCTTCTATGGTGGTTATGTTCCATGCGTTCATCATCAGTGGGCATTATGTTGAGATTACTTAGCCTCTTTGGCAGTCGAGACTCTTCGTCTTCTCTGTTAGTTACAACCAGTCAACTATGTCTTCTTTGGCTTCTAAGCCCCTTCCTTCGCATGACCACTGGTGGTGACCAACTGCTTATTCAAAAGGCACTTCCCAATATTTTTTTAGTGAGTGCTAGCTTCTTCTCATGATATTTCCTTGGTCTATGAGCTCCATGTGACCACGCAATTGCATGCATGTCCAAAGGTGGTTTAGACCAAACTGATTTTCAACCCATAATTTACCACGAGCCTCCACGCATATTTTCCCCAAAACCATGGTTTCAATTGCAGCCTGCTCATGAACAATTAAGGCACGAGCATGTTCTGGCCCCACAATGGAGCATGACCATCGATCTCACGATATTGATGGTGCTCTTAAATGGACGGTTCAGATCTGTCCTCTCAAGTCTGTGGCTCTGCCTTCTTTCCTTTTTCCATGTGCAATCCTTGGTCTCAGTGATCATATGACACATGTCCTTCAAAACCAACGGACGAGATCGATTTCACGATACGGGCTTCGAGAGTTTCAAAACTCAAATTCTCGTTTTCTCCTAGAGCATTTCACCCAGAGTCCACGATCCAACGACATGTGTCCATCTCAGATCAATGGTTGAGATCTCCTTCGTGTCTCCGAACTTCAGAGATTTCAATTCTCAAACTCTTGTTCATCCTTCCTTTGTGTTTTCTCGGAGTTGACAATCAACTCACGCATGTCCTCTTAAATCCAATGGCTATTGTCTGCTTCATAACTTCATCCTTCTAGACTTCAGGTCTTTGGGCCAGTACTGGTGGTAAAACTCCCGAAGAAAAAACTCTCGGAGTGACGTAACTCTTGCGTCACTCGATTATGTCTCATGAGCGGGGCAACTACCACGTGTCACTCAGATTTGTGATTTCCACTACATAAAATTCTGAATCAACTTGACACTTGTCATTGTCTGATTGCACCACATGTCCTTGCTGACATAGTCTACCACGTGTCCTTTTGGAATAAACAGTCCTCGTTCTCCCTTTGATCGATGGTTGTGACCAAATCATGACTTCGCATGTCGTGTGTTTGAACATGAGCCAACCCTGACTCTTCCAACTCCCGATATCCAAAATACTATAGATCAATGGCCCACAACCCTCTATGATCCAATGGTCTAGATATTATCGAGACTTCATGTTTCGTGAAGTTGGAAGACTACTCACCTCCCTTCTCTAGTTTGCGTTTCAGGGAAACGTTGATGTCTTGCCATGTGTCCTATGTATCCAATAGTTCATATCTCATCATGATTTTGCATTTCATAGAGTTGGAGGATTGATCTTGGTCATTATCTTCTTCGCAGTTATACTAGATCTGACGGTTGTTGGTCCTCGATGCTCAGATCCAATAGATCAGATATGAACTTCTCCTCTACGTTTCCTCTGGTCAATGGACTCTTATATAACAGACATAGGGTATTCAGGATTGGTCATCCAACGACCATTTTCACTCCTCCTCATGTGCTTTGGATTTCTCAAATCTCTCAGTGTCAAAGGCCATGACCTCTGATCCTTCTACGAGCCTTGATGTATGGGATCTCGTCTACGCATATCAGAACACTATCTCTCCTGAGCTTTGATCTTTTCATACTGTTTACTTCTTCACTGAGCTTTGATATCTATTCTTGTTTTTCCATTGATGCACACTCTGATATTTCCATCAATGAAAAGCATATTGTGCCTGTAAACATGCAAAAATCTCCTCCTTTGGCATTGATGGAAACCCTAAAAGGTTGTGTTATTCTCCAAATATAGCATCTGTGCCACACCTTTTCTCCCCCTTTAACATCAATTTCAAATAAAACATGCTCCCCCTGAGTTGTTTCAGTACTTTTCGGAGGTATCAGATATTCAACCAATACATACTCCCCCTGACAGGATGGACCCTCTTAGGTTGATAATGGGGTCACACCCAACTTCTGGCATAGATACTCAAACTAAGATTTTGCAAGTGGTTTAGTGAAGATATCAACAATCTGATCTTTGGATGGAATATAATGCAAAGCAACAATAGTGTTGGTCACCTGTTCCCTCAAGAAGTGATACTTGATGGGTATATGCTTGGTATTGGAGTGAAATGTAGGGTTCTTTGATAGATTGATTGCACTGATATTATCACAACGAATTGGGATCAATGCAACATATTTTACCTCCAAGTCTACAAGTGTCTGAATCATCCACAATACTTGGGTACAACATGTGGCAACTGCTATGTATTCGGTTTATGTAATTGATAAGGAAATGGAACCTTGCTTCTTGCTCAACCATGATACAAAGGAATCTCCTAAGAAGAATGCACCTCCATTTGTGTTTTTCCTTCCATGCATACAGTTAGCCCAATCAACATCTGAATAGACTGATAGTTGAAAATTCTGATTTCTAAGATACAATAGGCCATAGTCCATTTTTCCTTTCAAGTATCTGAATATTATTTTGATAGCTAATAAATGACTCTATTTAGGTGCATCCTGATACCTTCCTACCATTCTAACAACATGCATTATGTCCGAACGGGATGTTGTGATCTAAAATAGGTTGCCTAACATAGACCTATATGAACTCTAATCAACATCAGGTGAATCATCATCCTTTCTTAACTTACATCCAGTGACCATAGATGTGCTCATAGGTTTAGAATATTCCATTTGAAACATTTTCAACATTTATCTTAGATATTTTTCTTGAGAAAGAAGTATTCCTTCAGACCTCTGAGTAATTTGTAGGCAAAGAAAAAATGACAGTTCTCCTATCATAGAAATTTCAAATTCAGACTGCATGGCAGAAGAAAACCATTTTACCAATGAATCAGTATTACTACCGAAGATGATGTCATCTACATATATCAACACAATGATAAGATCATTACCCTCTGGTTTGATACATATATTATTGTTAGTTGTTCCTCTCTTGAACCCTTTGTCTTGTAGATACGTATCTAGTATGTGATATCAGGCACGAGGAGCTTATTTCAACCAATATAAGGCTTTCTTCAGCTTGCAGAAAAAGTTAGGGTTATCTGACAGTTGGAAACCCTCTAGTTTTTTCATATAGACTTCTTATTTTAGATCTCCATTTAGAAAATATGACTTGACATCCATTTGGTAGACTTTAAATTGTTTATGACAAACATAGGCAAGAAACATTCTAATAGCTTCTAATCTTGCTACAAGCAAAAATGTTTCATCGAAGTCTGGTCCTTCTATTTGAGAATATCCTTTACAGACCAATATAGCCTTATTTATTACAATATTTCCTTGATCAGTCATCTTATTTTCGTAGACCCATTTGGATCCTATTACATTTTTATTTACTGGCCTAGGAACGAGTTCCCAAGTCTCATTTTTTTCAATCTAGTCCAGTTCCTCATTCATTGGTTTTAACCAATTTACATCTTCAATAGATTCATTGAAGTTCTTGCGTTCCACCATGGATATGAAGGCCATATGTGATTTCTCAGTGTCTTTGATTATCCTTCTCCTTGTTTGTACACCTTTGCCTTTCTCACCAATTATCTGACTTTCAGGATGATTCGTTTGAGTAATTCTGGAGGAAGGATTTGATGTTGATTGTTGTCCTGACTCTTCGTTTCTAGGTGTCTCTTCTCCATATGATTCTTGGACCTGTTCATCTTTCGTTTCAGCTATGTCCTTTGTAGTAGGCTCAATATTGCTCACATCTCTTTCTAGGACTCCTTCATCCACCTTTAAATCAATGCAATCAACTAATTTATGCAATTTTTTATTAAAGCATATATATCCTTTACTATTGGTAGCATATACTAAGAAGATGCCTTCATCATCCCTATCATCATACTTGCCAAGGTTTTCATTATTATTCTTTATTTAGCACTTACTCCCAAAGACTTTGAAGTGTTTGATTGAAGCAGGTCTTCCATACCATAGTTCATAAGGTGTCTTGTCACTGTGTGGTCTGAGGTGGGACTTGTTAAGAATATGGACTGATGTGTGTATTTCTTCTACCTAGCAAGTTTGACCTATGTTCTTCCCATTCATCATTGACCTGGCCATTTGCTGAACTGTTATGTTTTGCCTCTTAACTACTTCATTTTTTATGGAGTTCCTGGGATTGTGTATTCTCTCTTGATCCCATGTTTATCAAAGAATTATTTGATCTCACTTGACATAAATTATCCTCCTTTGTGTAATCTTACTTCCTTTAACCTCTTTCCTATTTGATTCTCAATTAAAGCCTTAAATGTTTTAAATTTCTCAAATGATTAATCTTTTTCTTTGAGAAAAGAAACCCAAGTAAATCTAGATTAATCATCAATGATCAGCATAAAGTAGTTTTCCTTCCCTATTCCTTCTTGTCTTGATGGTCCACATAAATGCATATGAAATAATTGGATTGGCTTCTCTGTTGAAGTAGAGATATTGGATTTAAATTGTGTGCTAGTTAGCTTTCCAACCTGGCAGGGTTTACACACAGAGTCTTGTGGATTTGATATTCTTGGAAGATATTTTACTGCCTCAAGATTTTTGAGCTTTATAAAGTGGTCAAAGCTTAGATGTGAAAGTCTCCTATTCCATAACCAAGTTTCATCATCTTTTCTTAGATGACACTCTTCTTTATCTTCTTTCAACACATATACATTATTTTTTGTCCTTATGCCTTTATCCACCACTTGTCCTAATTTTACAGACTGTATCTTACAATCCTTGGAAGTGAACACCACTTCACATCCTCTGTCACACATTTGACTTACACTGAGAAAATTATGTTTCATCCGATTTACAAGAAGAAAATCTTGGGATTTTCCTTTAGCATTACTCAAACTCACCACCCCTTTACCCTGTATTTGACCTGGTTCATCATTTCCAAAGGTTACATTTCTTATTTTGCTTTTACTTATAGACAAAAACTTATCCTTGTATCCAGTCATGTGCTTGGAACATCCACTGTCTATATACCAGGGGTCTTTTTGTTTTTGAGCTGAAAGTACTAGACCACATTTTTCATTGTCTTTCCTTTTCCATGTGTTGGGATTTCTAGATAAAGGATTTATCCTCAGATCTACCTTGTACTTATTCAAATGGATGTTTGCAACTTTGTGGCCAAAGTTATGAAAATTATAAAATTCGAGCTCATTGTTCAGTTGGTCAAAGTGATTGGTAATACGTTGTATATTCATTGGCTTCTTGGTTCTATGTTGTAAATATTGTCTATTTCTTGACCTCCTCAATTGCATGTCTCTAATCTTAATTTGATAGTTCACAATCTTATGACAAAAATTAGAAGAGTAAAAACAGTAGCCATGAAAGAAACTTTGGTACCTGAAGGATGTCCTTCTTCTTTGCATTTTTTGCTCCATCTTCTGATCTCTTTTTTTTTTTATCAGGGATCATCTTGTCTTTATTAGCTTTAGGTGACACAGTACTCTCATGGTCTCATTGTATGCTAACTTGAAACTTGATCACCTTTAGTGGCTCTTTGCTTTCTGGCCTTTTGCTACTTGAACCATTTACATAACCTAAACCAGTATTCAACAATGGAGATCTTTGTTTGCACAAAATGTCGTTTAGTTCTGTTGTGGCTTTAATGCTTGGAAGGTTTTGAATATACAATGATTTAAACCTCTCCATTTCTTTTTTGGTTTTCACTACCTCTTCTTCCAAGGCTTCACATCTTGCCTTCTTTTCTGATAGTTGTTGTTTCAGAATGTCTTCTATTTTCTTTGCCTCTTCTAATTCCACTTTTAGTAGGGAAAAGTCTTCATTAGGTTCTTTATTTTCTTTCTCAAACTATATCATAAATTGTTTTTTCTTTTTCTTCTTAGATCTAACTCTAGCAATTTCCTCTAGAGCATTGATCAGTTCTCCTTCCAAGTCAACCATAATTTCTTCATCCTCAACATTACTTCTTGTGATTTTATTATCATAATCCTCTTGGGCCATAAGCATAAAGTCATTAACCTTATCTTCACACGATGAGTCACTATATGTGTCTTCTGAAGAGTCATCATTGTTTACACAAACTTTTATTTTTACCAAATCTCTTGGGTTTGAACTTCTTTTCTCCTTCAGAATTTTGATCCTGCTTCTTGTATGGACACTTAGATGCAAAGTGACCTATATTTCCACAGTTAAAACATTTGAAGGGAGATTTTCCTTGGTACTTTCCTGATCCTTTCTTTAGTCTTCTCACAAATTTTTCTTCAATTTCATCAGGCTCAGAATCCTCATTCTTATCATCTTTAAATGATTCTTCTATATAAGTGCATTTATCTTTACCTATCCTCATTTCATATGCAGTCAACATTTCTAGAAGTTTATCAAAAGGCAGATTTTTTAGATCATTAAGTTCTTCTATAGCAGAGACATTTGGGTTGAACCTATCTGGAAAAGATCTTAAAATCTTCTGGACTAAAACTACGTCTTCAAATTTCTCACCAAGACTCTTCATGGAATTCACTAGTTCTTCAACTCTCAGAAAGTACTTCCAAACAATTTCATCCTCTTTCATCTTTAGTTGTTCAAACCGTGATTTGTAAGTTTCAAGCTTGGCATCCTTTACCTTCTCATTACCTTCATAACTGCTAATGAGTTTGTCCCACATTTCTTTGGCAGTTTCTAAGTGCATAACTTTTACAAATTTTTCTTGTGCCAGCCCACTCAAAATAGCATTCATAGCCTTAGCATTGAATATGAATTCTATCTTGTCATCCTTATTATCTATTACAACTGGCTTTACATATCCAGTCTCTACCACATCCCACACATTTGCACCTAAAGCCATAATGTAGGTTCTCATCCTAACTTTTGAGAAGGAAAAGTTTGTTCCATTGAACAGAGGGGTCTTATTGGTTGAAGTTCCTTCATGGCTTGACATGTTTAAGATTACTAATCTACCTTTAAATAAAAGGAACCAGATCTGATACCAATTGTTGGAAAACTGAGAAGGGGGATGAATTGGTTGTTACTTTGCTTAAACAATTATGCCCATTTTAAACTATTTACAGAACACTTAATGATGATCACAATGATGCAGGGAAGTAAGCAATAGAATATTAAACATCAATCACACACATGAACTATACAGAGATAGATATTTCCCGAGGAATCCCATAAAGGAAAAAACCTCTTCTTCTTGATATGATAAGTAATATTTATTTTCTTTACATTATCATTCTTATGAGCTCCAAGTCCTCTTGAGGCTACAACCTATGTTTTACAAGTAGCAACTTGTTGAGAGCACCAACTCTCTGGTTTCTCTAGCACCCACTAGAAGGAATCACCAACTCCCTGAGTGTTCCACCACCAATTAGATGGAAGCACCAACTTCCAGTCCCACAGGCACCAACCTGTATAACAGAGAAAAATAGTTCTCCCTTGCACCACCCTTCCACCCTAGTTTTTCTGGCTACAACCAGATGGAAGATACAACTCCCTGTGTTAAGGAACCCACTTGAAAATCTGAGGACACCAATCCTCCCAAGAACCTCCCTACCATCCTGAAATCTAAATCTTTTCTTTTTACGACTTTATCACACTGATATGGCATTTATATATGGATTACCAGTCTCATCATTGTTCTGTTACACTGCTCTACTCTACCTGCATCAGTCTCTCTCTTCTCACGTCTGTTGTGATTTCTATTCTTCTCTCATATATGTGTTTGTAGTCATTGCTTCTTATGTGCTTCAACTCCTGCACATCTCATGTTTCTACCCAGATGAATCACACTCAATAGTTTCCCCCAATTCTTCTCTATTCTACATCTTTATACTCTCTATGCACCTTCAACATACTTCATGCCACAATGCCTCTGCATGCTCTTCAATACCTCATTTTTCTACCCTACAGGTTGTTCATTGCATCTCTTCCTCGCTCCTACATAGCTCAACAGAAAAATCATTTCACTTCTCAGTTCTACATACTTTTCTCACATTGAGTCATCTCTTGATCATCATGGAAACTCTTCATCTTCTTTGGTGGTTTTGTTCCATGTGTTCATCATCAGTGGGCGTTATGCTAAGATTCCTTAGCCTCTCTATACATTGATACTCTTTGTCTTCTCTGTCAGTTATAACCAGTCAACTATGGCTTATTTGGCTTCTAAGCCCCTTTTTTTTTGTGACCACCGGGGATGACCAAGTCATTATTCAAAAGGTGTTTCCCGATCTCCGATTAGTGAGTGATATATTCTTCTCATGATATGACCTTGGGCTATAAGCTTCATGTCACCATGTGATTGCGTGCACGTCCAAAGGTGGTTTAGAGGAAATTGCTTTTCACCTCATAATTTACCATGAGCCTCCACACATTCTTTCTCGAAAACCATGGTTTCAATTGCGACCCTCTCATGAAAAATTAAGGCCCAAGCATGTTTGGGGCCCAAAATGGAGCATGATCATCAATCTCACTATCTTGATGGTGCTCTTGAATGGTTGGTTCAGATCTATCCTCTCAAGTCTACAGATCTGCCTTCTTTCCTTTTTCCATGCACAATCCTTGGTCTCAGCGATTAGATGACACATGTCCCTCCAAACCAACGGACGAGATCGATTTCACGATTCGAGCTCCGAGAGTTTCAAAACTCAAATTATCGTTTTCTCCAAGAGAATTTCACCCAGAATCCACGATCCAACGACACATTTCCCTCTCGGATCAATGGTCGAGATCTCCTTCATGTCTCTGAACTTCGGAGATTTCAATTCTCAAACTCTCATTGATACTTCCTTTGATTTTTCCCAGAGTTGAAAATCCATTGATGCATGTCCTCTTAAATCCAATGGCTATTGTCCACTCTGAGACTTTGTCCTTCCAGACTTCGGGTCTTTGGGCGAGTGCTAGTGGTAAAAATATTGAAGAAAAACTCCTGGAGTGATGTAACTCTTGCATCACTCGATGATGTGTCATGAGCCAGGCAGCTGCTACGTGTCACTCAGATTTGTGATTTCCATGTACCTGAAATGTCGAATCAACTTGACACTTGTCATTGTCTGATTATGCCATGTGTCCTTGCTGACATAGTCTGCCACGTGTCCTTCTCAAATCAATGGTCCTCGTTCTCCCTTTGATCGATAGCTATGATCAAATTGCGACTTCGCATGTCGGGTGTTTGAACATGAGCCAACCCTGGCTCTTCCAACTCCCGATATCCGAAATATTATAGATCAACGACCCACAACCCTCTGTGATCCAACAGTCTAGATCTTATCGGGACTTCATGTTTCATGAAGTTGGAGGACTACTCACCTCCCTTCTCCAGTTTGCAAGTTAGAGAAATCATGATCTCTTGACACATGTCCTCTGGATCCAACGGTTCAGATCTCATTACAATTTTTCATTTCACAGAGCTGGAGGATGGCTCTCATTCATTATCTACTTCGTAGTTATATTGGATCTGATGGTTGTTGGTCCTCAGTGCTCAGATCCAAAAAATTAGCTCTGTACTTCCTCTGGTCACTGGACTCTGATATAATGAACATTGGGTATTCAGGATTGGTGATCCAACATCCACTGTCACTCCTCCTCTTGAGCTTTGGATTTCTTAAATATCTAGGTGTCAAAGTCCATGACCTTTGATCCTTCTGCAATGCTTAATGTATGAGATCTCGTATGCGCATCTCAGAATGCTATCTCTCCTAAGATTTGATCTCTTCATATTGTTTTCTTCTTTACTGATCTTTGATCTTTGTTCCTTTTCCATCGATGCACACTCTAATCTTTCCATCAATGACAAGCACACTCTGCCTATAAAAATGCCAACACATTGATGTAATGATGGTTGGATTATGTTTTCATTGATGTAATTGATTTCAAAGGTTTGATTTCAAGTGATGTCATAATGATGTGTTGATATTAAAGGGAGTTGTATCATTGATTTCATTTCATGGTTGATAGGAAGAACCAAATGGATGAACTCCAAACCAGTCCCCTTATGGTGAAATCCCTCACGGGAATATGCTTTGCGAAGTCCAAATGGTTAAGTGACTAATTCATCCTAAATGTGTGGTTAATAAACCCAATTTTGGTTGAGGAATAATGTAATGAATAACAATGCATTTTAAGTGAGACTATCCTAGATGGATAATGCTCGTCATGACATTTTCAATGATATGTGGAATGTCACATAACTCCTCTCAGTTAGAGATTTATGGCCATGTGAAGTTGGAGAAGCCTCATGAGTTATCTAGAAGCCCCTAGAAGGTCAAAGAAGTCAAATTATTCTAGAAGCTCCTAGAACAAGTTGACCAGTCAAATTGGTTATTAATGGATTAAGTGGTTGCAAAAAGAAAACAATTAAAAATAAATTAGTTTCAACTAGAAGTGGAGAGTTTACTATTTGTCAATAAAGTGGTTGTAAGTGGACAAAGTGGTTAGACATGGGCTATCCCTAAAAGAAGGAATTTGGATAAAGTTGGTTAGAAGATAACCCCTAGACGAAGCTACTTGGAGAGTATAAATAAGAGAGCAAGGGTCTCTTATGTGGATGAATATTTTAAGCATATTGAAGATCTATTTTAAGTGAAAGGTTGATTGGAGGTACTCATGGATGCATCAGAAGTTCCACAAGTCTTAGGTAGCAAGGAAGTTTGACGGCGTAAGTTTCATAGGTTCAGAAAACACTAGTTTTCTAAAGTTGTACACAGGCCACAGTGGGTCGGGTCATGTACATATGTAGGTTGCAAAAAGCTAGGTGGTGTACATACACTTGTTGAATAAGTACACGTCACATATATTTGAAAAGGACAAGAAAATATTGAGTAGGTGCTAGTGTCAGGTTCCTGAAGTCTAAAACAATTTCACAGGATAACATTCCACAGTTTCAAATCTGCTACAGAAGTTCTGGTATGGTTATATGTTGTCTTGATGCTTGGATTTACTCATGGTATGGTGAATGCTTGAATCATTATTTATATGGTTGTTATGATGTTTCGATATGGTAGATGTCGTCTGGTTCATTGAGTGGTTATGCTCTGACATGGTTGAGGGATATATATGATTCTATGATGGTGTATGCATGAGGAACATGCATAGGTTTTTTTATGGTAAAGGTTGGGCAGTGACAGGTTGGTTGCAGTGACAGGTCACAAGTGGATGTGAAAGAGGTAGAAAGGGTCTGAAGGGCCAGAAGTGTGAAGTTTCAGAAACCCTAGTTTTATGAAAGTGTACGCAGCCTGACAATGGAGGATGTCGCGTACATATGTGTTCTACAATATAGACAAGCCGCATAGACACATGTGTTGCATTATAGACAGGTTGTGTGCCTATTGATAGATTATCTATGTTGTGTGCCTATTGATAGATTATCTATGTCTACAATTTGGGTCTTGTACTTGAGGGTTGGATTCCTCACATCTTGGTTGGTGCTAAGATACACATGCTAGGTATTTCATTGAGAGTTGGTGCTCTCTTGGAGTTGGTGCTCATTTTTAGTCGGTGACGATAAACCCCGGGGATTGAAATCTCTTGTAACACATAATACAAAATAAATTTATACATATATCTGGTGTCATTTGTGTGCATCATGGTGATGGTTTAATTCTCTCTATTATTCATGAATGTTGTTGATATATGAAATTAATCAATTGTGAATGAATGATAGCATTTGAAGGTGTTGCTAACTAATGTATTGAAAGAAGTGTAAAAATATCCTCACACTGATTCACCCCACCCTTCTAAGTGTGTTCAGTGTGTCCAACAATTGGTATCAGAGTAGGCCTTCACTATAATCCTTACATCTTGAAGGAGATCCATTGACACACAAGTAGAAAAAGGTTGTGTAGAATCATATAACAGTTATCTTATAGATGAATGGGAAGATTTTTTGAAGCTCAAAAATAAATTTTTAGATTTGTTAGAAGAAGAAGATGATCAGTATAATTTTGATATTGATTTTGATGAAAAAAATAATGAATCCCTAGAAAAGTACCGAAGGAGTACCATGGAATTAAGGAAAATACTCATGAAACAAGAAGAAGAGATCAAGAGACTAAATAATGATATAATTAGTCAAGTAGAAGAAAAGAAGAAGGTAGATGATGAGCTTAGCAAAATCCTTGAAGTCAATGTCAATCTTAAGACCCTAATTGAAGAAGAAAAAAGGAGAGAGGAACTATTGTAGACTCAGGTAAATGAAAAGGAATAATTATGCCATAAGCTCGAAGGAAAAGTAGTTGATCTCAGAAGGAAAGCAGAGAAGTCAAAAAGGTTCATGAACAACTCAAAATATTGGATGAAATATTGAATTGTCAAAAATCACCTAATGATAAATACCATCTTGGATACAAAAGGGAATCAACACACTTTGAAGCTAGCACTTCTAAGAAGCATGAGGTAATTCCTTTGTTCTCAAAAGGTGGAAGAAAGTATGCAAGCCAAGCACCTACACAAAGAAAGGAAATATTCAAAAGATCAGAGAAAGGAAGACACCAAGAATCCATATTTACACCTCAAAGCAAATTCAGAAGAGAGACACCTTCAAGGTTGATACAAAGAAACATGTATGAAAATGTTTTCAATGTTCATTATTTCTCATGTAATGAGTATGGTCACAAGGCTTTGGATTGCAAACATTATGCAATGAAAGATGTTGGAATATTCCATAACATTCTAATATGTTGGAGATGTAATCAAGTGGGACACATTGCTACTCATTCTCACACCATGAGATGTTACATTTGCAGTGGGTTTGACCAAAAATATCAACACTGTTGGAATTCAAGGAGACAATCAATGAAGAGTGATTCAAATAATATGGAAATAATAACACATAAATCATGGAAGAAAGACAATGTTGAAAGGATGGAATCTCATAAAGCCAGTGTTGAAGACACTTTCAGAAGTGGATGAAAAAAATTGAACAAGAAGACATGAATAAAGGAATACAGAATGAGGAAAGCCTTACATTTTCTAAGGAATACAGGGGCTCATGTGGGAATAGTCACATATATATGTGGTCTGTCCGAGGAAACGTCGCATACATACATGATTTTTCTTTGGTGAATTCACGTACATGTGGAAAAATCCTTAAAAAGAGGGGTTTATGGATGAGTTGCAGCATGGTTTGATGTTTAAGTAGGGTCTGAGATGGCTTTTTTCATGTTTCTATTGAATATACTTTTTCTTGTATTTGTGTTTTATTAATGTATGTTGATAATATATGGTTGACTCTTGAAGCATGTGATTGAGGCCTGCCTTGCATGCATGGTACAAACCGTAGTGTGTCGATTGATGCATTCCTGATAAGGTATACGGGTGGTTATGTTGAGTATTTTCCCAATGATGTCATGGCACTTTGTTTATGCGATATATCATGATGATGTGATGCTAGATAGAGATAAATCATTGATCTATTGAGGGACACTCCTTGTACATGTTTAGAGGTACTAGTGGTTGCTTATTACTTACTGTACTAAATAGTTTTGAGGCAGATTTGTTATAGTACCTGGATGGTACATATGTGAGCTCCATTGACATATCTTGTGATGTATTGTTAGAAGCATATTTGTTGGATTTATTGGTGTATGTATTTGGAATATGGTTGAGCTACATATTGGGTCATGCAGTTTATAAGTTGATGAGGCGATGATGGTTTTTTTGCACTTCATGGTTTGGGAAGATTGTATGTGTGTAGGAGAAGAGTCACGAACACGCGAAGTCACGAAGAAATTGCAATCATTGGTCATGTAGAGGATATGTGGTAGTGGATTGGGAAATCCAAAATTCAGGAGTTTAGAGAGTTGTATGCAAGGTGAACAGGAGTTTCACGAAGCCGTGAAACCCAAGATATCATTGGGCCATCATAATTAAAGGAGGAATGTGGCACGAGGATCGCAGCTCAAAGGAGAACACTTCAGAAATTCCCCGAGCAAGAGGTCAGGTTATCCCCAAAGCCCGAAGTTACGAAGGGATAGATCCATGACCATAGCTCATGGTCACTTAGGAGAACAAGGGCCTATGTATAACAATTTTTGGTTCTTGCAAGGACCAAAGATTCAATCTGACTCGGGAGTTTGAACATCCAATATCGGGAGGTCACGTAGTCCCAAGGAGAGGGGGGGGAATTATGCTAGGAGTGGTATCAGAGAAGATTCATAATTGATTTATGTAGGAAGAGAAGTGGGTTGATATCCATGAGAGGTATCAGATATATCAACACAATTCCACCTAGAAGATGTGATGAGCCGCCCGTAGAAAACAGAGCTATGGAAAGGGAGATGAGAGAACTGCGTGCAAGGAGAGATTCCATAGAAACAATACAAAGGAGAGAACATAATGTTGGAGACATCAGCGATGTGGAAATTGAAGAAGTGGAAGTCAAAGAAGTTGTAGCAGAGGATGTTGTGGAAGAACACTTGTTGAAATCATTTGTCAAGTTGGTAGCCAAAATCAATATCGACGTCCCAATGGATGAAGGAAATTTAGACACGAAAGAATTGCTTGATTGGATACGAGAAATGGACAAGTATTTCGAATATGAAGATGTCAAGGAGGAGAAAAAGGTGAGACATGTCGTCACTAGGTTGAAAGGACATGAAACACTCTAGTGGGATGAACTATAGGCTGACAGGAGGAGCAAAGGAAAAAAAAATACTAAGAGTTGGGATCGAATGGTAGCCAAGCTAAAGGCCAAATTCATACCCAAGGATTACCAGATAAATATGTTCAAGAGGATGCAAAACCTGAGACAAAAAGGGATGATTATGAAAGAGTACATAAAGGAGGTCTATAGATTGAACATCAGGGCTAGACATAGAGAGAGATACGAAGAGAAAGTTGTCAGATACATCAATAGCCTAAGATATTAATCTAGAACAAAATTAGCATGGTGACAGTTAGAACGATAGAGGATGCATATCAGATTTCACTGAAATAAGAAGAAAAGTTGGCCAAGAAGGAGAGTCAACAAAACATAGGACGAAGCTTAAATATAGGAAAAGGAGTTGCCCAGGACAAAGCATAGAAGCCCAAATATGAGGCATAGAAACCACATAGTCACTCTTAGAGAGGAGGAAGTTCCCGAGGAAGGGAGAGTGGTGGAAGAAACTCTTTTACTAGAGGAAGAGGAAGAGGAGGAGAAATAATATGTTATGTCTGTGGAAAAACATGACACATGTCTTAGGATTGTCCTGAGAGAAAGAAAGAAGGAGGTGAAGCTCACATTTCAGAATCGCAGAAGTAAGATGTTGAGGAAGAAGGTACAGAGGATGGGAGATATTTGATGATGAAGAAATTTTTCTTGAAGCCAAAGCCAGAAATTGGAAGGTCAGTGCTGAGGAATAGTTTTTTCAAGAAAACCTTCAAAACAAAGGACAAATTTTGAAAGGTGATAATTGACAGTGGGAACACTGACAATTTAGTATCCATGAAGATGGTGTTGAAGCTAGGGTTGGAGATGACTACACACCCAACACCATATAAAGTCTCATGGTTGCAGAAAGGCCATCAGGTAACAATCATTAAACAATGCCTTCTTGAATTTAAGATAGGAGGATATAGGGATGAAATTCTATGTGATGTGATTCCCATGGATGTATGTCATGTTTTGTTGGGAATAACATGGTAGTATGACAAGAATTTCATTCATGATGGGAGGATAAATACTTACACCTTAGATAAGAATGGTAGGACACATATGTTACTGTGAATTGAAGAGAATAAGGTGAAGAATGGAGCTATCATGAGCATACTTCTCATGAGTGGGAACGAACTCCTAAATGAAGTGAAGAAGGAACAAGAGATGCAATTTGTTGTCGTAAGGAAGCCGAGGGTTATCCTTACCAGTACTTGGATGGAATATTTGCCTGAGGAAGTTCAATAACTGTTAGAGAATTTTGCTGACATGTTAGTGGATGAGTTTCCAAGCTCATTACCACCCATCAGAAGTATTAGGCATCATATTTATTTGATACCAATAGAAAACTTGTTGAACAAAGAAGCATACAGGTTGACACCTCAAGAGAATGAGGAGTAAAAAGATAGTTTCAGGATCTATTAGACAAAGGATTGGTTAGAGAAATATTAAGTCTGTGTACAGTACCAACTGTATTAAGTTCGAAGAAGGATGGAGGATGGAGAATGTCTACAGACTCGAGAACCATAAACAAGATCACCATCAGATACAGATTTCCATTGCCTAGGATGGATGACTTGATGTAATGTTTGAGAGGAGTGAACTATTTTTCAAAGATGGATTTGAAAAGTGGATATCACCAGATAAGGATGAGAGAAGGTGATGAGTGGAAAACAACATTCAAGAAAAACCAGGGGTTGTATCAATGCCTTGTTATGCCATTTGTCTTGACAAACACCCCGAGTAATTTTATGAGGCTAATGAATGAAGTGTTAAAATATTTCATTGGAAAGTTTGTGATTGTATATATGGATGATATACTGGTCTTTAGAAAGACTAAGGAGGATCACTTGATACATTTGAAAATGGTGATGAGGAGGTTGCAACAAGAGAAGTTTTGATTAATCTGAAGAAGTCCTCCTTTATGCAGACAGAGCTCATATATTTTGGGTTTGTGATCTGATGCAGGAGCATTGCACCACCTTAGCATGCTCTAGTCAATTAACTTGCATGGTGTGCATTCAATAAAGGGACAGGCGTCACCCTCTCATTTTGCCTTGAGAATCAAAAGTGTGATCCAGGCATTTATTGATGACAAGTTCGAAGAGCCAAGTTGTGCATTCTCACAAGTTGGAGATAAGGTAGCCATTAAGTGGTTGATAGTAGGAGGGATCTGCATCTGATTTGGATCATATTTCCATCATTGTAATTTTCCCATTAGATGGGCATTTTGAATGGTGATTTGACACCACTAGTTTATCTTGCGAGGGAAGCTCATCAAGCCCCTCTTGTATAAATCTTTGTATTGTTTCCAAGTAGAGGTTGTTGTTGTTGGTTAGCTAAGATATAATTATCCAGGAGAAAAATAGAGAGCCAAGACTCAGTTGTAGCTCAGACTCAACTATTGTAATTTGACATTCCACCATTAATAGAAAATGACAGTTTTTCATGTTATCAATTTCTGTGTAATGGATGTTGTGTTATGAATGTCATTTACATGCATTTGAATTGTAGATGAATGTTAGAAATCGTCTGTAGGGATATATATACAGTTTTCTATCTGCGAGTGTGTTGAATTAAGTCTATTTCTCTAGACTAAGTGCAAGGAGTGCGTGACAGAGAGAGGAAAATTTGTGAGCCAACGCAAAGAGTGCATATCTGAACTCAGTGGATTCAGAAAATAATTTTCCAGGAGGGCATACTAGGGTAGTTCACAGACTCGGGAGGAAATTTCAAGGTGGTTAAGTACCTTGGAAGGAAATACTATGCAAGGGGAGACACATTCTAGAGTTACTGAACACTCTAAAGTACTCTGCTAGGAGGAAATCGAGTTGGTGCATGAACACACACGATCAAAACAATTGGAAGTGTTGGAGTCCTTGAGAGCATCCCAAATTTTTTTAACATTATAAGGAAGGAAGGCTTTGCAAAAGTTCATCGACATAGGAAAGGATATTCCTTAAGTCTTCCATAAGGCTAAGGGAGAACTCATCGAAGAACTGAGTTGAGCACAAGGAGTGCACCAAGGATATTGTAAGTTCAACTTACAAAGATCAGGAGGAAGAATGAGAAGTTTCTAGGAGGGAAAGAGGAATTCCATTGAAGGATGCAAAGGAAGTGGGAACCTTGGAGGTTTTCAAGCTGAGAAAAATTGCAGAAGAGTTTGTGCAGAACTCTGCAAGGAGTGCAAAAGGAGTTCGATAACAACCTAAGTATCGAAGAAAAATTTGTGTTAAGTGTGCAAAGGGTTTGAGGACTTGTCTAAGTCCCAAAGGTCGGAAAACTATCCATCGTCAGAGCAGACAGGTGGCAGAAGATCCAGAGGTTCGGGAGGAGGAACTTTGGGAGGTTTTCCTAGAGAAAATGAATATCTTCGCAAATTCATGATGCGAGAAGTGATTTTAGACCATTGGATCCAGAAGTCACATGGCAGATATCCACACATTTTGAAGGAAGAACCCTTTGAGAAAATTCAAGGCGAGAATATCTGAAGAAATGGGAGCCGAAGCAATCCTAGACATCCATTGAGATAGGACACATGGAGTTGGGATCGACACTTCGCTGATTCTTAATTCGGGAAGGATAGAGTCGGGAGAAGAGAGGAATCATGAAGTATGAACTCATGAGTTTATCATAGTCGTTGGTTGCAAGGAGAACGTGGACCATAGATATGGTCCCAAAGAATTTGACGATTCAGAAATCGAGAAAAAGGGGAGTAGGAAGCTCGCAAAAGTTCCAAATTACGGGGGCACGAAGGGAGCTAGCCCATGGTTGAAGTTCATGGTCACATCAAGGAGGGAGCCTATCATAGAGAGATAGCATTGTTGGTGTTAAACTTGAGAAGAGCTAAGGAAAGGGTTCGCGGGTGCCAGATAACCTGTGCCAAAAGGGAACAAAGGACCTGTGATAGAGTTTTTGGGTTCCAAAAAAAGGACCTAAGGAGTCACTCTGACTCATATGTTTTTCAAATGATCCTAGACCACGAGGTTGAGAATCCCCTCAGGAGAGAGGAGAAGCGGGTTGCTGCCCCATTAGTGGTATCATAGCTAATGTATAATTGATTTTTGTAAGTAAGGGGGACAAAATGAAATCCTCTATTGGAGTTGTTGCAAGGTGTGCAACAGATGTTAAACAGCCAGGTGGGCTACAGGTGAAGCAATATGGCCGATGGAAGTCATGATCATGGTCAAGGGAGAGTCTTCCCATAGAAAATCAAAGTGGATATAGACAAGGATCTTATTGAAATCCAAGCCTAGATGGAGACTCTAGCATTCAAGATGTAGCAAGAGGCAAGGGTATGTTGGAGGTATGAATGGCCCTTGAAGAGAACAAATAAATTCCATGTTCATAAGTTTTTAACCAAAAGGCAGCAACATATCTTAAGAAGGTGGTTGAGGCATGATGAAAACCTTAGTGCCAAGGGAAGGAGATATAGAATAGGTCTCATAGGTTTCCAGGTGGGAAATGAGAAGGGATCATTGGATCTCATTGACTGTTATGTGGGCAGCGGAGATATCCCAAATTTCCAAGTGGGAAAGGGATAAGAGATGAGATTAATTGAGATTTCTCATTAGCAGAGGGAGTTGACAAATTAGGAGGAGACAGAAGAAATACCTCACTCAGAAAAAGATTCGCGCGGAATTGTGAGTCATGTGAATGAAGATGATGAAAAGTTTAAAAAAAAAATCACAAAGGAGGAGGATCAGAGGATTTTTTTGATAATAGGAGGAATCAAGGTATTCCTACCAAGTAACCAAGGAGAGGTGAGCACAGACGTTGTGGGTGCAACAAAAAGACAACAAGTTGAGACTGTCATGAAGGAGGAGGAGCAGATACTAAGATATATCCCAATCGAGGAGCACCCAGTTGAGTTACTCACTCAGTGCGAATTGGAGTTAAAGGAACTGGAGGATTGGTTAGATAGTATGGAACTAGAAGGTGGCTTCCATAATATATCCATGCCAGAGGAAACACACCAGCATGAAGAGAAGTTGGTGGAAATTGGAATGCGACCAATCGAAGAATTAACAACAGATAATATGTTAGAAAGAGAAGTTGAGTAGTAGCTCAGTGATGATAAGTCTGCAGGGGTGAAAGTTGCAACTGAGTGGAAATCTAATACCACAAGATATGAGCAGGATAGTATGGGAGATCGATGTGATTTACCCATTGAGAAGGAGAAATTGTAGCAAGATAGTATGCAAAGGAAGAGCCAGCTGATGGAACAGCTAGACGAGGTGGTTGAGGAGATAAGGAAGTTTATATTAGGGTCGATATAGGAAGCAATCAGCATGAGAACTATGGACATAAAGGAACCTGCACGAACAGTAGGGAAGACGTAGGAGAAGAATTAGCAAAGCAAATGAGCCGAAAGACAGCTTCAAGATAAATTTTAGGATCCAGGAGGATTTCAACCATGCTAGAAAGATCATGAGTAGAAGATCGTGATTTTAGTAGCCATGGAGTATGATGTAGGATCATCTCTCCACCTCAGCACACACCAGTCAATTAACTTGCATGGTGCGCATTCAAGAAAGGGAGAGGCTTTGCCCTCTCATTTTTCCTTGAGAATCAAAAGCGTGATCCAGATATTTAATGATGAATGGATGGAAGAGCCAATTTGTGCATTCAGACAAGCTGGAGATAAGATCACCATTAAGTGGTTGACGGCAGGAGGGATTTACATCCAATTTGGAGCAGATTTCCATCATTGTAATTTTCCCATTAGACAGACATTTTGAATGGTGATTTGACACCACTAGTTTAGCTTGTGAGGGAAGCTTGTCCAGTCCCTCTTATATAAATATTTGTATTGTTTCCAAGTAGAGGTTGTTGTTGTAGGTTAGATAAGATAGAGTTAACCAGGAGAAACATGGAGAGCCTAGACTCAAATGTAGCTCGGACTCCACTATTGTAATTTGACATTCCACCATAAATAGAAAATGACAATTTTTTCTATTATCAATTTCTATGTAATGGATGTTGTGATATGAATGTCATTTACATGCATTTGAATTGTATATGAATGTTAGAAAGCATCTGTAGGGATAGAGATACATTTTTCTATCCACGGGTATGTTGAATTAAGTCTGGTTCTCTAGGCTAAGTACAAGGAGTGTGCAATAGAGAGAGGAAACTCCGTGAGCCGACGCAAGGAGTGCATATTTTAACTTAGTGGAGTCAGAAGAGAAGTTTCCAGGAGCACATACCAGGGTAGTTCACAGACTCAAGAGGAAATTTCAAGGTGGTTACATACCTTGGAAGGAAAGACTGTGTAAGGGGAGACACAGTCCAGAGTTACTGAACACTCTGAAGTACTCTTCCAGGAGGGCATCAAGTTGGTGTGAAAATGCACACAAGGAACACAATTGGAAGTGTTGGATTCCATGAGAGAATCCCAGAATTGTTGAACATTCTGAGGAAGGAAGGCTTTGCAAGAGTGCATCAACAAAGGAAAGGAGATGCCTTAAACCTTCCATGAGGATAAGGGAAAAACCATCAAAGAACTGAGCCAAGCGTAAGGAGTGTGCCAAGGATATTGTAAGTTCACCTTACCAATATTAGGAGGAAGAATGAGAAGTTTCCAAGAGGACAAGAGGAAGTCCACTAGAGGACGCAGAGGAAGTGGGAACCTTGGAGGTCTTCAAGACAAGAAAAATCACAGAAGATTCTGTGCAGAACTCTGCAAGGAGTGAAGAAGGAGTTAGAGAACAGCCTAAGTCTCAAAAGAAAAAATTGCGCTAAGTGTTCAAAGGGGTCGATGACTTTCAGAGGAGACAGGTGGCAGAAGATCTAGAGGTTCGGGAGCAGGAACTTTGGGAGGTTTGCGAGGAGGAAAAAAATATCTTCGCGAAGTCGCGAGGTGTGAAGTGATTCTGGATCGTTGGATCCAGAAGGCACATGGAAAAGATCCACACATTTTGGAGGAAGAACCCTTCGAGAAAAGTCAAGGAGAGAATATCTGAAGACCTGGGAGCTGAAGCAATCCTAGCCATCCATTGAGATAGGACACGTGGATTTGGGATCAACACTTCATTGATTCACAAGTCGGGAAGGATAGAGTAAAGATAAGAGAGGAATCACAAAGTCTGAACTGACAAGTTGATCACAGTTGTTGGCCACAAGGAGAACATGGACTGTAGATCTGGTATCGAAGAATTTGTCGATTTGGAAATCGAGAAAAACGGAAGTAAGCAACTCACAAAATTTTTGAAGTACGGGGACACGAAGGGAGTTGGCCCACGGTTGAAGTTCATGGTCACATCAAGGAGGGAGCCTAGCATAGAGAGCTAGCATTGTTGGTGTTAAACTTGAGAAGATTTGAGGAGAGGGTTTTTGGGTGCCACATAACCTATGTCGAAAAGGAAGAAAGGATTTGTGATAGAGTTTTTGGGTTCTAGAAAATGGACCTAAGGAGTCACTCTGACTCAGGTGTTTTATAAACGATCCTAGATCGAGCGGTCAAGCAGCCCCTCGGGAGGGAGGAGAAGAGGGTTTCTACACCATGATCTCTTCAAATGAATTGAAGATGGATCCTGAAAAGGTGAAAGCAATCAGAGAATGGTCATCACCAAGAAATATCTTTGAGGTGAGAAGCTTCCATGGATTAGCAAGTTTCTATCATAATTTCATCAAGAGTTTTAGTGTGATTAGTGCTCAAATAATGGATATAGTTAATAAAATATAGAATTATTTCAAATGGACAGAAGAGGCTGAGAGGAGCTTCAACATATTGAAGGAGAAAATAGTGTAACAATCGATTCTAGTATTGCCAGATTTCGGAAAGACATTTCAGGTGAGATGAGATGCAAGTGGAGTTGCAATTGGAGCAGTCTTAAGCCAAGATAATAGGTCGGTTGCATATTTTAGCGAGAATTTGAAAAATGATAAGAATAAGTACTCCGCATATGACAAAGAGTTCTATGTCATAATTCAAGCCTTGAAGAAATGGAGGCATTATCTCATATCGAAGGAGTTTGTTTTGTAGAGCGATAATCATGCTTTGCAATTCATAACTAGACAGGAGAAATTAAACCAGACACATGCCAAGTGGACAGAGTTTGTGAAAATTTTCACTTTTGTTATTAAACATATTCTTGGTAATGCTAACAAGGTCATTGATGTGTTGAGCAGGAGAAATTTGATTCTATATGAATTTCGAGTGAATACCTTAGGGTTTGATCACCTTAAGGAAATGTGTCATAGTGATCTAGATTTTGGGGATGCATATGAAGAATGTATGAATCATGTACTCAAAAACAGAAGCCAGTGGGTCGAGTATCTGATTCAGGATGGGTTTTTGTTTAAAGGATGCCAATTATGCATACCAAAGTGTTCGATGAGGGAGAATTTTTTGAAGGAAAATCATAGTGGAGGCCTAGACGGACATTTCGGCCATGACAAAACATTTTCCTAGTTGAATGGTTCATATTATTTTCCAGGTATGAGATTAGAGGTGAATAAATTTGCTAACACATGTAATATTTATCAATATTCCAAGGGGAAGAAGGAGAACACTGGGTTGTATCAGCCATCTCCTATTCCAGAGAGGCCTTGGGATGCAATAAGCATGGGTTTTGTGTTGGGATTTCGAAGGACACAAAGAGGAAGTGATGCCATATTTGTGGTAGTTGAAAGATTTTCGAATATGGCACACTTTATCCCATGCCAGAAGACTAGTGATGCAACGCACGTTGCAAATTGTTTTTCAGGAAGGTTGTGAGACTCCACGGATTGCCCAGGAGTATAGTTTCAGAAAGGGATACCAAGTTTGTTGGTCATTTCTGGAGGACATTGTGGAAGAAGATGGGGACATAGCTATATTTTAGTTCTTCATATCACCCGCAAATAGATGGACAAACCGAACTAGTGAATCAAATTTTAGGATATTTGTTGAGGAGTTTGGTCACTAAACACCATAGTCAATGGGATTAGATTCTAGCACAAGCAAAGTTTGCATACAATGACTCAGTAAACAGAAGCACTGGGAAAATTCCATTTCATATAGTGTATGGAATGAATCTAAGGGGAGTGTCATAGTTGAGAGATATGAAGTAGAGTGAATTTAGGAGCATTGGAGCCGAAGACTTGATTGCAAAAATGTAGGAACTTCATAATCAGATCAAGGAGCAGTTGAAGAAGAGAAGCAGTGAATACAAGCGTAGAGCTGATCAACATAGGAGGAAGCTTGGATTATAATTTGGAGATCAAGTTCTAGCATATCTAAGGAAGGAGAGGTTCCCAAGGGGAACATATAATAAACTGAAGTTGATAAAGATAGGACCATGTAAAATCCTGAGAATATTTGGTGAGAATGATTATGAGATAGAGCTTCCATAAAATGTGGGTATATCACCCATATTCAACATTATAAACCTCTATCCATACAGGGAATATGGAGCCAAAGGATTTGACGATCAAAGGAATATCCAGTGCGAGAAATAGATTCTTGTAGAAGAGAAGTTGCAGATGGAGAATACCATAGATTAGCGAGTTGGTAAGAAGACCAGAAGGAAAACATATTTTGAACATTTGGTGAAGTGGAAGGGATGACAAATAGAGGATTCCATTTGTTTTGGTGAAGAAGACATCCACAAGCAAGGAAAGTCAGTGCAGGATCTCATGGATAGGAGTCCATGAATTTTTCATCCTGAGGAGTATAATGCAGGAGCATCGCTAGCAAAGCACAAGAGGAAGACAGTTGGGTGCACTAGTGCATATTTTGAAATATTTTTAATTCCAAAGTTGGTGTATTAATGTAATATTTGAAAAATATTTGTATTTATGAACATCTTTAAAGGTCGGAGGCTAAGCCATCGCATAAGATCGATGGGAGGATTTATTTTTCTTTAATGTGAAGGATTGCAGTATAGATATGGAGTGTTCTCTCTTATCTTTCTAACTAAAATATTTATTGTAATAAATGTTAAGTAGTTGAAAGATTTTATTTTCGATAGGATAGCTTTAGACTAGTTGGCTGGAAGAACTCGAAGAGTCCCTTTGTATAAAGTTTTGTATTGTTGTCGAGAGGGAGGTTGTTGAATCTAGTGTGTAGATTTCCATTGTAGTAGTTGTTGATACTCTACTTATCAAGAGCCAGTCCCATTATAGTAGAGAGATGAGAGCTACACAGAAGTAGTGAATGTATGTATGTAATCTTCAGTTGAATGAATGTAATAGAGGAACATTTTCCTAAATGCGTGTGCTTTGATGCATCTATTTGAATGAGTGAATGGTAGATTTTTTGTTTTATTCTTTGTTATTTCTTGTTCTTGTATCTATGCATGTATTTATGTGATTGAATGTATGAGTTACTATCAAGAGTGAATACGTTTCAATCATTTCTCTTCTACGAGTGAGTGCAAGGATTGCATAGACGTCTACAAGGAGTGCGTTGACAGAGTCATGTTTCAAATCACAATCTTAGAAGAGATAGCGTGAACTTTTGTATGCAAGGAGTGCATAGACGTCCACAAGGAGTGCGTGACAGAGTTTACATACTCGAAAGATCAGGAGGATTAGTGCGGATTTAATCACAAAAGAGAGGAGGAGTTGGAAAACAAACACAAAGAGTGCGAAATCACCCACAGAAAATTTGAGGGTGGAAGACAACCTGTTGCAAGGTATGCACAAGTCAAGATTTCGACTAAGTGTTGAAGAGAGTTTTTCGAGGTATTATAGTAAGATTTGCCTCACCATTGCTATCTTGCATACAGGGCCTTTTTCCATTTCCCTATGCAGACTTATCATCCCTTTTTGATGAATACAGAGACAAAAATACACATTTTTCAACATATACACACCCTATCTTCTATTTATCATGCGTATACGTAGGATTCTCCACTACAGCCCACATACATATGGATTTGTGCCAGAAAATACAAAAATGGAGTCAGGTTTCCATGTCACGACAAGAGATCTTTGATCCTTGGCCTTCCACATACTGGAAACATTCTGATTCGACCCTTCAGTTGCATTTTAAAGACTATAAAAGAATAATTCCAAACTATGGAAAAGAGGAGAAAGCATTCAACTTTGAGAGAAATGTTACTCTGGAGAAATTACTTCATATTGAGTCTGCATCCCTTTGTCCCTCAAGTCTGAACACAGTGTTCATCCCCTAAGCTTTTTCCCTATTGTTGAAGAGAACCTCATTGTCTCTCTCCTATGAGCTTGCCTTTGGTGGATGATTGAAGTGGTGGAGGCCCAGTTGGAAGGAACTTGGTTTCTTGGTTTCGAACCGTGCCGACACAGAAGTCTATAATGTTGCCACTTATGTTGATCAATTATTAATAGAAATATTCCTTTCCCATCCTATTGGTATCGTTCAAATATATGATTATTATCCATGTGCATGTTTGCAATGTTTATTAATGGATTATGTTATCTAATGTGATAACCCCTTTATATTATCACTATGTACTTGTTATTCTTGTTTGTTGAGAAATTGTTGCAAGCATAAAGCTTTGGGTCGAAGTGCTCAACGGTGCAACATCATCGAACGTTGGATCGAGGTAGGCCTCTTTCTGATCTTGCACATTAGTTTATATAGAATGCAATGGAATTGAGTTGATTTCTATAGTCATACCTGTCTGTTGTGGCTTACCCTTGACCATAGAGATTTTTTCCCTCGTAATAGAATTGGCGACTCCATTAGGGAAAGATCTTCCTTCTAAGGGTTGAAGTACTTTTTCTTCTTACATTGCTCTTTTTCCTTTGTGTTTCTTGTCGTATCATTGCTTGACAGATTCTGTTCACTCTGGGTCTGATTTTTCATCCTTTTTTCCCTTGCCTAGCCTTGTTTTAAATCCTATACACTCCTTTTTCCTTGACAGTTGCGTATACATGCATGTTGTCTCACTGCAAGATGCGTATATACGCACTTTTCCCCTGAATAGTCATGTATACCACTTTCCCTTGATTGTTTTCTTGGTTTAGTGACTATTGGGTGAGATTTGATGTTTGTTGAGCCTTCTTAGGTCTTTGTAGTGCCTTTTGAGCTTCCCTGGGTTGACAAGAAACCTGTTTGGATTTGAATATTTGGGCGTAGTATTTTTCATTGTTTTTCATTTTCTGTTTTTCCTTGAACCCTGGGTTGTTTGCTTGGCTGCTTGGTATTTTTCTTGAGTTATTTTGTTTATACATAGTAGAATTTATATATCCGATTGTTTTTCAGTCCATGCATTTTCTCTTTAATATGTTGAAAATACAAAAAAATAGACATTTTTCATTGGTTGGAATTTTTGTCTTTGAACCTTTATCATTAGCTTAGTGCATTTAGCGAAAGATTGCATTTTACTTCTGAATTGTAGAGTTGAAATTGAAAATTGCATTGTTTCTATTAACATATCATTCATTGAAAAAGTTAAAGATAGGATTTGAATTATATGCATATTTATTTTCTTCCAGAGTCATAACATCATGAGTTTCAGTTCCACACCCTTTTGAGTAATCACGGCCATTAAAATTTACGCTTTAAACTAAAATTGATTAGTCATGATTTTATTTTTAGGGTGCACAAACTAGTCTAGGATTTAGTGCCTTGGAATAGGATTTTGTGAGTAAACTTCTCCAAGGAAATTAAATCATCATATGTGTATGAGATAGGGACTTGAGAAGTCCATTGTATAATTGGTTATATCAAGAGGCTCTTCTCACACCAGAGTTAATCACGAGGTCACACAAAGTTAGTTGAAGGGATAACCCTTGGATACTCACCTAGCGTCAGAGATATTTCTGTGGATTTATTCGTATTTGGGGATCTTGCTAGTACCCATACCTCTATGAGAGGCGGTGCTTTCAAGATTTCAGTCTTTGATACCCTTCCCATATGGTGATCCAGACTTACGACCGCTCACTTGTTCATCATTTATACAATGGTTTATTAGTTTCTTGACTTAGGTATCTCATAGGTTACTTACAGAGGTTATTTTGCTTGTACCCTGGGTCAGATAGGGGTCAGACAACACACAGCCTTTATGGAGGATTACCTCTCTAGGGGATTCTAACCAACTGGTTGTTAAGCCCATGGGGGCCCCTATACCTGATTATGTTACCTCCAAACTTTAGGGGAGTCTCAGGTCCCTCTTGGATGAGACATACCTTCTTTAACGAGGGAGGCCACTCAGCCACTTTAGCTCGTTTGCATGCATATTGGTCGTTTGACTTTTTGGTATGCTCTTTGACTACTAGTTGGACTTAGGAGACTATTTTGGGTCTCATCATAATGGATAGTGGAGTTTCTTTTTCTCCCTCATTCACCGCTACCCATTCCATGATGCCTACTCACTTCATGGGGACAAACCCTTCAACTTTTTAAAATGGTACGCAGAACTACAATGCTCAGTCTGCACCTTGGGTCCCTAGTCATTTTTCTGTTGATATGCCTTCACCCGTGAAATCCTCTCCCTAGATCACGTATATGAATCCTAGCATTGGACCCGGGGGCACCATGTCTCAGATGCCTACTTCTTCATTTGATATGAGTCATGTCCCCATGGGAGTTTGGAACCTTCCCCTTTATGGATCTAATACTAGATATGCTCTTTCAAGAGCTAGTACTCATATGGGTGATTATCCCACTTATTACCCCCTATCCATGTATCTTTCATCTACCATGTCAGTTCTGTTGAACACTTTTTCCATGACAGGTCCTCAAGTACCCCCAGGTATTTCATATGGGGAGAATCAATTTTATGGTTCAGGCTACCCTATTTATGTGACCCCTTCACAAGGGGGAAACATATATGCTCACTCGAATAATTATTATCCTACCTCAGACTCTTCGCAGACCTCGGTGACGATACCCGTCCAAACCTCTTCGGACCATTTTGGCATAGGCCACCACTTTTCTGGGAAGGGACAGGGGGTACACCAGGATCCTTTCTGGCCTGTAATATTTCAGAATCAATCTTTCCCTGTACCTTGGAATCAAATTCTTCAATCTATTGCTAGCCCAGTCACTATCAATCATACTGGTGCTCCATCACCAAACTCTACCAGTCATGTCGGAGATGGGTCGACAGTTTCTACAAATTATGTCGACAGCTTGATCCCAACCTCTGCCAATTATGTTGGGGGCACCATAATTTTTACCCCAAATCATATTTGTGTCACGTCTTCAGCCTCTATTCATCATACAGGACAACACTATCTTTCCCCTACTAGTCACATCGAGAAGCCTAGACGTCTCAGACGTAAGCCTAAATTCCTTTGCAAGACTTGTGAAGGAAGTCACCCTACTCGTTTAGGTCTGGATACTACCAGGATACCAGAAGCCTGGGGGTCACCCAAGATCCCTTTGGATTCTGAAGTATCTATGGTTTCTCCTCACACCACTTCTCCTTTTATCGTATCGGTGGTTCCACCAATGCAATCCTCTCTCGACCTCACCCCCTTTGTCAAGGGTGAAGAACCTCTTTCCCCCGTTACTATGCATCCTCTTCAACCTATAATTGAAGAAGTAGCCACACCATTGCAATCTCTAGTCAACCATTCTCTCCCTAAAGAGAGTGATGCACCTTTTAGTCATGTCATCAACATTCCAAACCCTCCCCCTTCTAAATGAGAGAAATTTATTCTTCCCTCAAATGCTCTCCCTCCAAGTCCTAATGAGGTTCCCTTCGATTGGCATGACCTGATGGGGCATCCCATACCCCCACCTATGTATTTTCCATTAAGAGACATTATTCGAACCATCACAGAGACTATATACTCTGTTATTGCTTTCTCCTCCTCGACTTGGAGAGCTTTGGGTTTTCCCAAGCTTTTGTCATCTATCTGTAAGATACTGAATTTTCACAGAAGACTGGGATGGGAGCCTTGGCCTCCCCCTTTTCATGTTGATTAGAAAAACATAAACGAGTCTTAGTTAAGCTCTTTTTTGACTCGTCTAAAAAACTGAAAATTTTGTCGAGTGATTTGTCCCTTTCACACTCGTTAAATTGGATTTGAAAGGTCATGAGTCTTAGTTAAGATCTTTTCTGACTCGTTACCAAAAATAGAAAAGATCACCGAGTGAGCTTGTCCTTTTCACACTCGTAAATTGGATTTGAAAAGACGTCTATTTGGCACAAGTTTACCTATTTTTCACACCAAGTAGACTAAAAGACATAAAAAAGGATATTTTTTGGTGTTAAGTTGTGATTGCATCTCATGCCCTCACTTGCAGTATTGAGCCTTTAGTCGGTTCTCACTTTGCATAATAAATCGTTTCCTAAATAGTTTTTTCATCCTCAACCAAGGGGAGCCTTGTTTATATCCTTCACAATTTGAGACCCTATACTTGGAGGGAACATCACCCTGAGTGTCCATCTCTGGCATGCATTTCCTTGCATTGAGCATAGGTACGTTCCACTGCAGGAACTAGTTTTGCTTACTTGTGACACTCATTTCCTCCTTTGTATCATAGCATTCATTTGTTATGAAAAAACAAAAAAAGATGGGCGGGAAGGGATTACTATATTATAATTGGCAACATTCATGTTACCTTTGAACAGAGCATAAAATTATTGAGTCCTTGTGTCATCATAATTTTGGGTTTAGCATGGCCTTAGGAAGTTGATCTCGTTACAGAGTTTTCTCTACAGATTGGTTACTCTTCCAGTCCCTATAGAGAATGTTATTGATGCCTCCTGCATCTAATAGTCATATCATTAAGTCTATGCTACCATAGTCCACCATATGTCTCATGCTCTTGTTCAAAGGAAGTCTATCAACCTGTGTCGGCCACTCAGAATTATTAAATTTGCATGTCAGTCATACCCTCAGTTTGTCTCGAAATCACATGATACTATGGTCTTCTCATGCACCCTGGCCCTTCTTTCATCATTGGTAGGTCACCTTGAACCCAACAATTGACATTTCATCATTGGTCATTGACTGGGTGGCCTCCCTTGTGTTCGACGACAAGACATCTATTCACACTTTGAGATTCGTGCAGTGTCTTGGATACCATTAGCCTTATTGGTCATGTCCTCGCCTTTGTCAGTAGTTTTCATCATTGGCTTCTATTTAGAGGGTCTTTTTCATATAACACTTGCATTTGGTACATGCTAAATACACACAGGGTCATTGGTTCATGAACATGTTCTTCGTCCAATCTCCACCAAATCATGAAGCTCCTTCTTTGTTCCTTGTGTTGACTGATGAAAGATGCCTTAATGCTCTCATTTCAGTGGGTCTCTTTCCATTGACTTTAGCTCATTTATTCTAGATATGGGACCTATATTTTTATGAGTCTCTTGAGGCTTGTATTCATTAGTGGAAAGCTCTCTCACCACTGACAGATGAGAATACATCAATGTCTCCTAATCAATGGATTTCTCAAGTGTTCGACACCGACTCCTTTATTCACACTTGTAGGAATGTACTCAGTGCCTTAATACCTAATTTCATTATTGGTAGGTTGTCTCACATTTTTTAACAGTATACCTCAATGATCGGTAATCAAATGATGTCTCATTCTGTTCAAACTCAACTCCTTTATTCACATGATGTAGACTTGCACGCTTAGTGGATACTGTAGAAGACTTGAATACATCACTATGTGGCCACATCTTTCCTGAGTTGTTGCTTCCCTTTCATTGGACCAACTCCTATTTGACTTCAATGATCATGGGAGATCATATTGTACTCTATGGTATATAGATATATTCAGATTGATCTTGATATTGGTTTCATTGGGCCTTGTTCGTGACTATGACATCTTTTGGCATATAACTGCATTTGTATTTTCCTTTTCATGACCATGGACACTTATTTGGTATATTTTCCACATGGATCTGCATTGTATTCTTGGAAGCCATGTATCCAAAGCTAGTATATAATGTAATGAGAAATTGAGATCGTCCAGTTGGTTCTCTACCACTCCACTCCTGAGTTATTTATAATGTATTTTGGCCATCACAGATACTCCTCTGATCTCACACATTAGGGAGAATCTATTATAGCAAGATTTGCCTCAGCATTGCTATCTTTCACAGAGGGCCTTTTTCCATTTCCCTATGTAGACTTATCATCCCTTTTTGATTAATCCAGATCCAAAAATACACATTTTTCCACATATACGCACCCTATCTACTATACAACATATGTATACATAGGCTTCTCCACTACAACTCGTGTACATCGGAATTTGTGCCAGAAAATACAAAAATGGATTCAGGTTTCCATGTCACGATAGGAGATCTCTAATCCTTAGCCTTCCACATACTGGAAACGTTCTGACTCGACCCTTCAGTTGCATTTTGAAGACTATTAAATAACAATTCCAAACTATGGAAAAGAGGAGAAATCATTCAACTTTGAGAGAAAAGTTACTCTTGAGAAATTACTTCATATTGAGTCTGCATCCCTTTGTCCCTCAAGTCTGAACACAGTGTTCATCCCCCAAGCTCTTTCCCTACTGTTGAAGAGAACCTCATTATCTCTCTCCTATGATCTTGCCTTTGGTAGAGGATTGAAGTGGTGGAGGCCCAGTTGGAAGGAACTTGGTTTCTTGGTTTCGAACCATGCCGACACGAAAGTCTATAATTTTGTCACTTGTACTGATCAATTATTAATATAAATACTCCTTTCCCATCCTATTGGTATCATGCAAATATATGATTATTATCCATGGGCATGTTTGCAATGTTTATTAATGGATTATGTTATCTAATGTGCTAACCCCTTTATATTATGACTATGTACTTTCTCTTCTTGTTTGTTGAGAACTTGTTGCAGGCATAAAGATTTGGGTCGAAGTGCTCAACAGTGGAACATCATCGAACACTAGATCGAGGTATGACTCTTTATTATCTTGCACATTAGTTTATATAGCATACATTGGAATTGAGTTGATTTCTGTAGTCATACCTGTCTGTTGTGGTTTACCCTTAGCCCTAGAGATTTTTTACCTCGTAACACGAGGAACAAGAGAAGTTCAAGGAAGATAATCTCGTGAGGGAGAGCAACAAAAAATCTTCATGGAGGAGAATCCCTGATGTTTTCATAAAAATATGTGAACAAGATTTGTTCCGGATGGAGGGGAATAACTTCAGACCGTCAGATCCCGGAGAACTGTTCAGAGGTTGGTTGTAAGGTGTTTTGGCACCTTATGGTTCAGGAACCTTGGAGGTGTGCAGGAGAAGAGTCACGAACTTGCGGAGTCATGAAGAAATCAGAACCGTTGGATGTGCAGAGGATGCATGGCAAAGGATTGGGAAATCCAAAAGTTGGGAGTTCAAAGAGTTGTATGCAAGGTGAATAGGAGTTTCGTGAAACCCAAGATATGGTTGGGCCATCATAATTAAAGGAGGCACATGGCATGAGGACTGGAGTTCGAAGGATAACTCTTTGAAAAGTCTCAGAGAAAGAGGTCAAGTTAGCCCCGAAGCCTGATGTTACGAAGGGGTAGATCCACAATCATAGCTCATGGTCACTTAGGAGAACAGGGGAATGTGTATAGCAATTTTGGGTGCCTACAGGAACCGAAGAGTAAATCTGACTCAAGATTTTGAATATCCAAGACCAGGAGGTCCCACAGTCCCAAGCAGAGAGGGGGGGATTGTGACATATGGTTGATAATGTTATTAATGATATTTATACACATTTGGCACATGGTTAATACACTTAAGTGATGTTATCTTATGACATATTGTATGGTGTTGAGGTACATAGTTGATGTACATAGTTGATGTTCATGGTTGGCACATGGTATGGCACAAGATGTACATGGTTGATGGTGTGTTCCTAATTCACTATTCATTGTTGACATATCCTTTGCTTCATGGTTGATGGATGAGATAGTATGTATTATTGGCATACACTTTATGTATGCCATGGAACACATTTAGATGGTTGGTGCAAGGACAGGTCCAAGGATTGTTCAAGGAGTAGCAGAGCATGGTATTCTTGATGTAGTATTGTTGAGCAGTTGAACAGTGTTCCACTAGAGAAGTAGCATCTGCAACATAAGCATAATATAGTGGTAGCATATTATTCACACTGATTACCTAGAATCTTGTAGAGAAGACAAAGGGAGATATACACCCATGGGAAGTTAATATTTTTCCTTTGATTGGTTATAGAGGTATGATTCCAGGAGGAAAGATTCATCATATGCATGAGAAGTAGCCTCAGGGACAGTTCAATCAAGGGGAGCAACCCCAAATAGATATACCCTTTTACATTGATGTCAAAGGGGGAGAGATAGTCACATTGATTTTCTAAGATGAACATTGATGAGGAGCGATGATCCCAGAGGGAGCATGAGCATTTCCATGTCCAAGTGTTGCCATCAATGATTTGTGTTGACATTAATTTTGGTGTTGCCATCAATGCCAGAGAGGGAGATTGTTGTACTATGTTTTCATTGATGTCAAAGTTTTGATGTCAAGTATTTTCATAGTGATGTGTTTGTATCATTGATGTATTGGTTTTTGGATTATGTTTCCATTTATTTAATTGATAAGGGTTGATGTCAAGTGGTTTCATAATGATGTGTTGATATTAAAGGGAGTTGTATCATTGCTGTCATTTCATGGTTGATAGGAAGAACCAAATGGATGAACTCCAAATTTTTCCCCTTATGGTGAAATCCCTCATAGGAAGAAACTTTGTGAAGTCCAAATGGTTAAGTGGTTGAGTCATCCTAGATGTGTGGTTAAGGAATCCAAGTTTGGTTGAGAAATAATGTAATGAATATCAGTGAATTTTCAAGTGAGATTATTATTTATGGATAATTCTCTTCATATTGTTTCTAGTGATATGTGGAACGTCACATAACTCCTCATGGTTAGAGAGTTATGACCATGTAAAGTCAGAGAACCCTCATGAGTTATCTAGAAGCCCCTAGAAGGTCAAATAAGTCAAATTATTCTAGAAGATCCCAAAAGAAGTTGATCAGTCAAAGTGGGTAGTCATGGGTTAAGTGGTTGCAACAATAAAAAAATTAAAAATAAATTAGTTTCAACTAGAAGTGTAGAGTTTTATATTTGTGGATAAAGTGGTTGTAAGTGGACAAAGTGATTAGAAGTGGGTTAGCCATAAAAGAAAGAAGTTGGGTAAAGTTGGCTAGAAGATAACCCCTAGAGGAAGATACTTGGAGAGTGTAAATAAGAGAGAAAGGAAATATTATGTGGATGAATCTTTTGAGCATATTGAAGATCTATTTTTGGTGAAAGGTTCATTGCAGGTACTCATGGATGCATCAGAAGTTCTACAAGTCTAAGGTAGCATGGAAGTTTGATGACAAAATTTTCAGAGGTTCAAACAACCCTGGTTTTTTGAAGTTGTATGTGACCTGTAGTGGAACAGGTCACATACATACATGATCTATGGAAGTCCAGGAGGAATACATATGCTTGTTGAATAAGCATAGGTTGTGTATATTTTAAAAGGCCACAAAAATCTTCAGTTTATGCTAGTGCCAGGTTTCTGAAGTCTGAAGAAAGTTACAAAGATATCATACTACAGGTTCATCTCTATTACAAAAGTTCTGGTATGGTTATATGTTGTCTTGATGCTTAGATTTACTCATGGTATGGTGAATTCTTGAAGCTTTCTTTGTATGGTTGTTATGATGTTTGGATATGGTAGATGTTGGTTGGTTGATTGAGTGGTTTTGTTTTGATATGGTTGTGGGGTATCTATGATTGTGTGATGGTGTATGCATGAGGAACATGCATAGGTTGTCCGATGGTATAGGTTGGGAAGTGATAGGTTGGTTGCAGTGACAAGTCACAAGTGGATGTGACAAAGGAAGAAAGGGTCTGAAGGGCCAAAAGTGTGAAGTTTCATAAACCGTAGTTTTCTAAAGGTGTACACGGGATGATAATGGAAGAGTTCGTGTACATATGTGTGTTGTAGTATAGATAGTTCATGTACATATGTGTGTTGTAGTATATCCAGGTCGCGTACATATGCATTTTTTAGTATATACAGGTCGTGTACATACGTGTGTTGTAGTATAGACAGGTCGTTCACCTGTTGACATATTAGTTATGTATACAAGTTGGGTCTTGTTCTTGAGGGTTGGATTCCTCACATCTCAGTTGGTGTTGAGATATATAGGCTAGGTATTACATTGAGAGTTGGTGCTCTATTGGAGTTTCTACTCTTTTTTCGTTGGTGTTGATAAACACCAGGGATTGTAGTCTCTTGTAACACATAATACAAAATAAATTTACACATATATCTCATGTTATTTTTGTTCATTATGGTGATGGTTTAATGTTCTGTAGTATTCATGAATGTTTTTGATATATGCAAGTAATCAATTGTGAATGAATGATAGTGTTTGAAGGTGTTTCTAACTAAAGTCTTGAAAGAAGTGTAAAAAGAGCCTCACACTCATTCACCCCCCCCTCTCAGTGTGGTTGGTGTGTCCAACAATTGGTATGAGTGAAGGCCTTCACTTTAAGCCTTACAACTTGAAGGAGATCCATGTACACACAAGTAGAAGAATGTTTTGTAGAATAATCTAACAATTATCGTATAGATGAAGAGGAATATTTGTTGAATCTCAAAGATAAAATTTTAGATGTGTTAGAAGCAAAATATGATCAATATACTTTTGATCTTGATTTTTATGAATACATTAATGAATCCCTATAAAATTACCAAAGGCATACCATGGAATTAGGGAAAATACTCATGAAACAAGAAAAAGAGATCAAGAGACTAAATACTAATATAATTATTCAATCAGAAGAAAATAAGAAGGTATATGATGATCTTAGAAAAATCCTTGAATTCAATGTCAATTTGAAGACCCAAATCAAGGAAGAAAAAAGGATACAAGAAATATTGAAGAAGTGGGTAAATTAAAAGGAAGAAGCATGCCATAAAATGGAAGTAAAGGTAGTTCATGTCATAAGGAAAGCAGAGAAGTCAAAAATATTCATGAACAACTCAACAATATTGGATGAAATATTGAACTGTCAAAGATCACCTAATGCTAAATCTGGTCTTGGATACAACAAAGAAGTAGCACACTTTGAAGCTATCACTTCTATGAAACATGATTCAAGTCCTTAATTCTCAAAAGGTGGAAGAAAATATGAAATTAAAACAACCACACAAAGAAAATAAATCTTCAGAAGATCAGAGTAAGGAAGACACCAAGAAGCCATATTTATAGCTCAAAGCTAATTCAGAAGACGAACACCTTCAAGGTTGCTACAAAGGCACAAGTATGAAATTTTTTTCAATGTTCTTTGTTTCTCATGTAATGAATATGGTCACAAGACTTTGGATGGAAGAAATTATGCAAGGAAAGATGTCAGATATGTAATCAAGTGGGACACATTGTTGCTCATTATCACACCATGAGATGTTACAGTTGCAGTGCGTTTGGACACAAATATTAGGATTGATGGAATTTAAGGGGAAGATCAATGAGGAGTGCTTCATATAATATGAAAGCAAGAGCATATGAATCATGGAAGAAATATAATGTTGAGAGGATGGAAGCTCAGAAAACCAGTGCTGAGAAACCAGGAAACTCTTAGAAGTGGATCATTAATAATGAAATACAAGACATGAATGAAGGCATGCATTGTTGGTAGTATGACTATCATTACACCAAAACCTGCAGGTGATTGGTAAAATCACCACCACCATATTTCAAGGATCCACGAGATGTGATTAGTCCCCTGTCATGATACACTGGGGAGTGATGACTACTTGCAATTTCATGCAACAATCTCCCCCTTAGCACGAGTCGAGTGTGTATTGAACTCGTGACCTCTAGCTCTTATACTTATTGTTGTTAGTATGGTTGTCATTACACCAAAACCCACAAGTGATTGGTAAACTCACCACCACCAGATTTCAAGGATCCACAAAAGGCAATTATTTCCTTCTCACGATACACTGAGGAGCGCTGACTACTTGCAATTTCGTGCAACATACATCATGAGGAAAATCTTAGATTTTCTAAGGAATACCTGGGCTCATGTGGGAACAATCGTGTATATATGTGGTTTGTCTAAGGAAATGTCTCGTACATACGCAAGTTGTATGCGGTGAAGTCACACACATGTGGTAAATGTTGGAAGATTGATTGTTGTCATTGATGTCAACCCTAGTCATGGGTTTTGGACCGCAAGATTGATAAAGGTATTTTGACATGAAGGAAAATTCACATGCATATACAAAACCCATGAATGGATAGTATTCATCATGTTGTTTCCGGTGGTATGTGACATGTCACATGGATCCTCATGGTTGAGGAGAAATGAATTTTTGAAGATGACAAAGTGAATTGAAAAAGGAAGTACATGTAGGCCCTGAAAATAATTAAAGAAAATAATTACAAAATAAGAAAGTGTTAGGTCGGCCCTAATGTTAAAAGGAAGTGACATAAATGTTATAAATAAATATCATTATACATTCATTTGATACAATTCAAATTTTATAGGGAATAAGAAGTAAAAGAAGGTCGGATTTCAAGGGAGGATGAAGTCTTTTGGTGATGTGTTCTAAGGTATGTTATTTTCAGATCATCTTACCATTTTTTCTATAATTTTTTTTCTAGAAAAATTCAGATGGTTAAATCGATATGGTATTGAGAAGACATATCAAGGTACCTCTGGTAAAAATTTCAGCTCTTTATTTGCTATAATTATGGAGATACACTCTGTGGAATATAGGGTTTGTGACCAATCCTGAAACTAGTCAATAAACAGGTGTTCTGGGTAAAATAGTCATAACGTTTTCATAAAGACTCCAAATGTGGTGGGACCACTTCCATTGGAAATCGTACGGACTTTAATTTCTTGTGTGTGGGTTTCATAATCAGATGTTAAATATTGAGCATGGGGCATGATGTACAAGTTGGGTCTTCTGAACAGATCAGAATTGAATAAAGTCTACCATTCTTTCTATAACCTCTTTTTGGGGAGGATTCAAGGAGTGAAAATTAGAGGCGTTTCAGAGAATACATTGAGTAACATTATCTACAGGATCAGAGTACTCCAATAATTGAATAATTGCAGAAATTGAAGAAGTCTCAGAAAGCATTATCAGGTTCTATGTGATGATTGGTTGATGGTGATGATTTAATGTAAAGT
>ML777386.1:109226-120531 GCA_009831015.1 Picea engelmannii | reverse complement strand
ATGGCTTAAAGCCGACATAATTAAAATAACATTACTAATCTAAATTACAACTAATGGCCTAAATCCGACATAAATAAAATAGCATTACTAATCTAATATGCCCCAATTAAGGGGTAATGAGCCAATATTAGGGCTTAACAACACCCCAAGGTGACACACTTAGGAGTATATACCCCTTCTTCAGAATATCTTCAAGTTGCATTTGCAATTCCTTCAATTTTGGTGTACTCATCCTGTAAGGAGTCTTATATACTGGAGTTTCTCTAAGCATTATATTGATATAGAAATCAATATCTCTTTTGGGTGGAAATCCTGGTACTTCCTTGAACACATCCTCAAACTCTTTCAATACTACACAATATTCAATGTCTGAGACCTTATCCTTAGATGTCTCTTCCATCTGTGCTGCAAATATTTGACATCCTTTTATGTAACTCTTCTTCAGTTGCAAAGTTCAAATTTCTCTGAAAGTCACTGCTCTAGGAATCCCTTGTACTAACCTTAATTTCCCTTCCTCATCCAAAAAAGTAAATTCTTTTTTATAATAATATAGGATATCATGGTGTTGATCGAATCAATCCATACCAATCAGGCATTCATAGGAACCTAAAGGTATGATATTCAACTCGACAATGTTGTTTAGACCATTCAAGTTCATTGGACATGCCTTAACCATATCACTAATATTATTTTTAGATTTTGTGGATAGTTTTACCATCCAAGGTTTTCCAAGCTTGCTTCTTGGAAAATTAATCCTTTCCACCATCTTAAGATCTAGATAACTATGACTAGCCCCTGAAACAATTAAAAGAGAAATGGACCGATTATTGATCTTAACTTCTACTTCAATCATATGCAACTGAATTTCATCTTGCTTGTTGTCCAAGGCTGCATAAATCCTAAGTACACTTCTTCCCATGTCATGTATTGTTTCATATTGTTTCACGTTGTGAGCAATATTCACTTTTTCACTCTTGCGCGAGCGATCTATGTTCATATGATATCCCTTACAACCCCAACATTGCATAGGCTGTTGCATTGGCCTTTGTCCCAATGGCTCTATCATTATGGATTCTTTAGTATCTAGTTGTTCATGATAGTTATTTATGAAGAACGGTGGCTTAGTCCCCTTCTTCCTCAATTCCATATTAATTTTCTTCTTGTATTCCCAAGATTTCTGGTAAGATGATTTCACTTTTTGTTGATCATAAAGGAACTTAGCCCTTCTTATAGTTTCCTCCAATGTTTTTGGATCATCATATTGTATTTTGTCACTTATAAATGGTGGCAACCCACTCAAATATCTTTGAATCTTAACTTTCTCATCTTTGATGGAAGAAATGCATTTCAATAGTTCTAAAAACCTTCTTTCATACTCATCTATAGTCATACTCCCAACCTTGAGGTCAAAGAACTCTTTCATTTTCTTGTCATAATACCTCTTAGTCAAGTATTTCCTTTGAAAATATCTCTTGAATTCTCTTCAAGTCACTTTCTTCTCATCAATGTGTTGTACTTGCACATATTGGTTCCACCAAATTGATGCTTTCCCCTTGAGCTAATAAATAGAAATTATTCCTTCTGCCAGTGAAGAGTAGTTATACAAATGAAATACTTTCTCATATTCAATAGCCATGTCTCTACATCCTCATATTTATTTTGTTCACCATCAAAAGTAGGAGGTTTTATTTTGTTCAATTCCCCATGTATTTCATCCACCCCATTCTTCTTAGGTTTCTTAACATGACTTGAACTACTGCACACTCTCCTCATGGAATGTCTTAGAGAGTGATGGTGTTTTTTGTCGGCACTTTTGTTGCGCACTTATCTTCCACTCTTATCATGTGACTTATGGCTTCCTGATATGCTTGAATTAGTCTGCTTATCCATCTTCTTCTCTATTATGTCCAAGCTCTACATCAACTTAATTTTGAAGTCTTCCTACATCTCCTTAGGTTTCATAAGCCTCTCATTATCAATTTTATAACTCTAGACATCCGTTTGTAGAATATTTATAGTCTCTACCAAATTCATGTTATCTCCCTTACCTTCTCCATGTCCATTTGATTTTTTACATTCATTACCCATATGGATATACATCCCTCTAATATCATCTTCATGGTTGGAAGCCCCCTATGCATCCTCCATGATTTTGAACTCTATGGTGATCTTGTTATGATATATATTCTATTAATTCTAAAACATTTGCAGCCAACAAAGTTTGTTAGGATTCTTCGGACTTGCAGACTCGCAGACTCACTAACTCATACTAAGTCCAAATATTAAGTCCAAAAAGTCTTGACACTTCGTCATTTTTCCATCTTCGAACTCGTAGACTCGTGGACTCATAATAAGTCCCAACACTAAGTCCTAAAAGTCTCGACGCTTAGTCATTTTTCCACTTCTTCGGACTTGCAGAGTCACGGAATCATGAACTCATACTAAGTCCCAACACTAAGTCTTAAAATGCTCGACAATTAGTCATTTTTCCATCCTCGGACTCGCGGACTCACAGACTCATAATAAGTCCCAACAATAAGTCCCCAAAGTCTCAACACTTAGTCATTTCTACCTCCTTTCCTTTGTGTACCTACAAATATTCCAAGCGCATTGTCAGGTAAATTATATCACTTTTCTAATGACCTGAAAACATTATATTGTCAGACCAGGGTTGGTAATCTCAGAGCTGCTACACTATATGTGCAGGTAAGAATTTTCTAAAGACTATTCAAAAACAAGACAAATTACTCTATCTATAAAACTCTCTACTTTCAAAATGCAGGAAAGGATATTTAACCATTAATTTCATCTATTCTATTTTAGCCATTGTCTACAGCTAATGCTAAGAAAACCATTTAATCTATGCCAAAACTAGAGAAATGTAATTTAACTACCAAACATAACTCTAAGCTTTCCTTCAAATCATCTAAATTCTATTCTAACTTTTAATCAGAACTCCTGTCCTATTCTATCATCTATTAATTCACAATTCATCTATCAGAAATGTAGAAAGAAATCTTTTAATCTTAATCACCAAATCCTCTTCTATCCTTTAGTCATCTACATTGTTGTGGGTGCTAGTGGAGAAATACTCTATGAATCTAGATCTAAAAATAAAGATTTAAAATTCAATGTTCAAAAAAGAAATATTAAAATTCTAATTAACTGAAGTAATCATAACATTGTTGAACAAGTACAAAACAGAGTAACTAGTGCGAAATGGGTACAGAACACTAACAACAACTCTATTCTATTTGTAAATCTATTTCCTATGGAAGGGAAATCCTATGAGATTGTAAGGATAAATGTAATATATGCTATCCTGATGTCATATATTAATCTACAAAATCGCAACTAACTCTTAAATCCAATCCACTAATTATCCACTAACTATAAATTCAATCTAAGTCACTAACTCTACAATTTCCTTCAACCGACCCATGTAAAAGTAAATGATAAAAACTTAATCAGACTTCCTTCTACGTTACGGTTTTAAACTTACAGACTACCAATTAATTTCATTCAAATTCAACTACTAGGGGTGATTAACCATAATTCAAATGATCCAAGCCTTACGAATTAATTTAAAACCTATTTAATTCTACCATTCACTATTTCTATCTTATAGTTCAATCTACGACTTTGGCAAATTGATGATTCAATCTACAAAGCACAAAACATGGTTATTCAAATCTATCTACCAACTATCCTATGCTTTGTGCACAGAGATTATTCTACAGAATTACAATGCCATGTGATCTAAATTATAACAAAATTTAATCTAATAGTTGCATATTTAAATCATAAAAACATGGAACAATTTCTACAGTGATTATTTCTAAAGAAAAGACAATCAACATCTACTTTGTATATCTACTATAAAATGGAGAGATCATCTACCTCTGGTGGTGGGCCCTCCCACAGAGACAGAGATCTCTATTAACGTTTCAGAAAAGAAGGATCTACGTTACCATATCCATTCAACAGCTATTGTAGAAATGATTAATCCATGTGTTCAATTCTTAATCAAACATCAATTCAGAGAGAAAACCAGTATCATTCTATTTAGAAAAAGTCTCAGTCGAAGTTTTTCAAAATCAATCGCTTCCCTCATATCGGGGCAGACCCATTGTTTTATAATGTTTTTAATCCTCATTTTTGGATCGGCGATCCTCCATCTAAGATAACTACCAACGCTAAACATGGAAAATCCATGCAGAGTATTGATTACATAATAAACTTGAATGGGCAATATCATGACACGAAGTGTGATGAGATTCGCCTCGAATAACAACTTCCAGTAAATGCATCTATGCGTACGTTCTTCTTTGAATAGGAATCCATCTTGTATGCTGAAGTGGCATCAAACTTTTATGAATCTTCATGAGCAAAAAGGAGGCTACGTCAACATGTGATAATCTGCAATAGAGTAGTCAAAAGAGCTGCATCCCAATATTGCATTAGTCCATTAATCATAGTATGCATTCTTTCAATTAACATGCAAAATATTAAAACATTTGCAAAATGTATTAAAAGATGATCCTTTTACCTTAGAAACATGGTTAGGCAGGGAAAAAGGATATAGGCTAGAAAGGTAGCAAAATAGATAAATATTTGTCAAAAGGAGATATAAGATGTTGGTAACTAGTGCAGAACAGGTGAAAAACAAGTAAAAGATATGCAAAATAGAGGTCATATTCATGGCCCAAAATTTCCCCCAGGCTGAAGTACTTGCATGTCCTCATGCAATAGGACTAGGAATAGGGGAATTAATGAGAACTTGGAAACCAAGAACTGTTTGTATCTTCAATTGTCTAACTTGCTTCTTTAATCTTCTAATTTGTGCTTGTCTTTGATGAGCAATCTTCTCAATATTATGCATCTTCTTAAGAAAATCTGTGTGCCTTCCTTTTAGTCGCTCTACCTTAGCTCTAAGATGAGTGTTCTGGATTATTCTTAACTCATTTTTTGTTTCTATATGCCTATTAAGAACTTCATATTCTTGAAGTTTCTCCTTTAGGCGCACATTTCTTCTTACCAGTTTGCCAAGGGAAATACATCCTTTTTCACTTCGAGAATCAACATCTATAGAAGAAAAACCTTCTGAATTTCAATCAACATTCTCTTGCATTGGTATAGACATTGATTCATGTACCTCAGGGTCTTCTTCTGTTTTCTTACAATATTCAACTTCATTTTCAACAGAACCTTGAACATCATTCAAAACAGAGTTAACAAGGTTTTCAATAAGGTCTTCACTAGCTACAGGATGTTGAAAGTCAAGAACATTAGTTGTAGGGTTACCAATGGGGTCCCGAACATCCTATTTTGGAACAATCTCTTCCTCCTCAAGAATTTTCCCAAATTCTTCAACACCTTATGCCCATCTATGAACTTCTTTTAATAATCGTGACATGCTCCAAGTTGGACTTGGCTGGAAATCTGTTCCCACTATATGATCTTCCTCTAGGTTAGCAATTTTACTTCTGGTCATAGGATTTGAATGAGAAGGGTTAGCTGAAGATTTCTTTCTGATTCTTGGTTTAACAATGAAGTCCTCGTCTCTGTCAGAGTCGAGGTCTTCATCCAATATCAGCTCAAAATTAAAATGGCTAGGCGGTTTATCTGTAACTGCTTCTGACTCAATATACTCCATCTTTTCCTTACCTAGATTTGGCTTCTCCATACACTTGTCTTCCTTTTCCTTTGTATTTTCATTATCGGGTACTGGAGCTTCAGAGGTATCAGGGGAGAATAGCACTCTCTACCACTTTTTACTTTCAGAGGGTGTTTCTGGTTCAATAATATCATGTTTTTCTTTGTTCCAAGTCTTTCGGAATTAACAGATGTAGGGGATTCGAGTAATTTAGAGGCAGACTGAAGCCGAGTCCATCTATTAGATAAAATTGTAACCTTACTGACTTTCTTCTTTGACCCCGAATTCTTAGATTTACCAGGTTTAAAATTACCTTGAAGACACCTTTCCCAGGTTAAATATTTGGCTTCCAATGCAAATGAAACAAGAATTTTAATTAACCCATGGTGAGACAAACTACCCTTAGGATTAGTTATACTTTTCTGAATCTGGTTCACCATTTTTCCCAGGGTTTGGAGCAGATAATACAGAATGTTCATAGGGGTAGTTCCTTCCAGATGGAGTAACAACTTAGCATGATATATATATATATATAAAGTATCAAAACATCCTTCACAAGTGACAATTTTTTGCAAAATATACAGAACCTTACCCCATAAGCCCGACAACCAGGTTTTAGGAATGCCTCTTGACCAGTAAGCATCTTTCAATTCAGTTATAAACATCTGATTAAAAATATCCTTCGTAACTGGTTTGCCTTTACACCATCTTTCCCCTGTGCATGGCAGACCCATTTCCTGACTGATAAGAGTCTCTGTAATTACCAATTCGAGGCCTTTGATAATGGTTTGATGTTCGTCTAAGGTCTTAGCAAATTGCAGAGAAATCTCTGTAACATATCCATCAAATTTCTCCAGAAAGGGTATCCATCCTACAGCTTCAAAAATGTGCTTGGTATATCAAAAGTCTACCGATGAAGCAATCTCGGCCAGACTATCTGGTTCATGCCGACTAGCTACCATGTTTACAGGTACAGAGGTGAAGGTAAGACAACAAATTATGCAGGTTGGGTTGAGAATGGATAAGGGCAGAAACATTATGCGTGACAGGGTTAAACACTATCTAAAAAGAGGTAAAACATCTGCAGGCATCATTATGTATGGTTGATCAAACGTTTTCATCATTAATCAACCATCCTGATTCACCAAAAATTACATTACCAAAATCATGTAGAGATAACGATGGTTGCAAAGATACGATATCAATCATGGCAAAGTTTATATAAAATCGTGGGATAGATAATGCTTATGAGGATTCATCATAAGTGGAGCGTCTCAAGGTACAAAAGAGTACATGTCTGAAATCTTGCGAGAGTAAATGGAGAGAATGCACCACATGGTAAGGATAAAATCATTATCAGGGAAGGGCATGTGCAATCATTTTCTCAAAGGCCAAATCTTGTTATGGAAGGATGACGGCAATCGATCATTCATTTAATAAATCTAAATGTATTAATAATTTGAAAGATTAACTAAAGAAGCGCATACCTCATCCATTACTTACTGTTTTCATGTTTTGTAACAGGTGCTAAAGATCAAAGCCCGAGTGTATCCTTTTTCCATAGATCTCTCCTGTTGACCACAATGCCTCTGTCAGAGCTACGCTGGTACAGAGACATTATAAAAGTTCTCCCTGTTTTCCTTTGATTTTAATGAATCATATAGCTGAGAAATTCTCAGCAACAAAGTGCCCTCAAATCCTTTTGAAACCAATATCATGATTTTCCTAGCTAGAACTGATATTATTCATTCTCATGAGTAAAATGGATGAGTACCAGATAGGTACAAAACTGGTACAAAACAAGTACTGAAAGAATGTTGAAATAAACTGGTGCAAAACCGGTACCAAACTGGCACAAAACAGAAACTGGAAAAATGCTAAAATAAGATGAACAATAACTGCAGTGAGAACAATCTAATCAGAGTGATCTCTAGCCAAACACCGAGATCCAAGCTCTATAACTAAAAACCAACTGCAACTGGACCAGTATCCCAAACCTACTGAGGTGTAGAAAAAGTTCACATTTTGGAGAAAACAAATCTCTGACGAACTCTGAACCTGTCCTCCTTTTTTTTCAAAGAGGAATCAGCCAAAATCATCAAATCTGCAACAGCTTCAAAGTTTTTACCCGTGGTACAAATCTTTATTGTGTGAATAAATGTTTTGAAGTCGAACACAAAAAGAAGTCATTGGATTACCATCCATTAATGTATGTTATTAACCAATGTGAGAGGACCCACTATTGATGTCAATGGGCCTCAAGGTACCTGTAGTACATATTAACAAGTACGAATAGATATTATGATGTCAAGTCACCTGTAAGATCTATCAACCAAGAGACATTAATGTATTCCCATGTTTGTTAGCAAGAAGATCTGTCATTAAGCCATGCAGATTCCAGCATACTAAATAGTCTCTAGCCTCATCTCCAGATAAGGTGTTGATGTCGATGGAGTGAGACTTGTTGGAAGGTGGACTTTAATGTATACCACATCATCCAACTCAAGTGAAAATATAAAAAATTGTAGAAAATGATTTGGTGGAACAATAATCACTTACTTATGGATTTTATGACCCCAAGTTAGTTATTGCTCGTTGGTTTTTCACATTTTTTGAGTCTGAAAAATATCTAAAAGAACACTCCAAGGGGTTTTCTTTCCTGTAATAATCTACTGGTTATGGAAAAGGAATAAGCCTATACCCAATAGATTCTCCTCTCATACTTTAATGAGAAACAAAGGAAGAAAACAAGCTCAAGATTTATTAGATTAAATCAAGACAATATGGTAGTATTATAAAATGTTTCGCAAAATAAACAATCTTACCTTCTTACCTGTTGTGAAAAATAAAGATGCTTCCATTTTGTACCTTCCTTAAACTTAAAAACAAATCAAACAAGAAAAAAAACTATATGGACAAGAGAAAAACCTTTTATCATTATTTTATTTTATATATATATATATATATATATATATATATATATTTTCAGATTTAAGAAGGAAAAGGAAACAAGGAGTGACAAGAGAAGAGGAAGACTCTTCTCTTACTAACTCCATTTTTCTTTGTTTCGATATATCCTGCATGAAATCATCTTTGGATAGAGGTTTATGATCAATTCTCAGTCGATGTCAATTTACTACGAAACAATGTTGTGAGTCATCAATGGTATTAATCTTAACGGAACCATTGTCAAAAATTGTCTCGACTTCATAAGGTCCTAACCAACGTGTTGTAAGTTTTCCCTTAAAAATTTTGTACCTTGAATAAATCCCAGTCACCAGGTTGAAAATGCTTCTTTTTGATAAACTTATCGTGCCATTTACTTCGTTGATTTTGAATTAAAATAGTTCATTGAATGGCATCTTGTCTGATTTCATATAATTCATTCAATTGAATAACCCATTGTTTATGTGCCTCATCCAAATTTAAACCCAATTCTGCTGCTATACGGAAGGTATGAATCTGAAATTCTATGGAAGGAGAATTTGCTTACCATATACCAATTCATAAGGGGTATGACCAGTGGTGTTTCGCCACGTAGTCCTATATGCCCACAAAGCCTTTGGAAGTCTATCTACCTGATCTTCATGGTGTAAATGTATTGTCTTGGTCATAATAGCTTCTAAAACTTTATTCGTGGATTCCACTTGCCCATTAGCTTGTGGATGGTATGGGGAAGACTTACAATGTTTTATCCCATATTTATTTGTGAGTTCCTTCATTAGTTTAGAGGTGAATTGAGCACCTTGGTCAGTAACAATTTCTCATGGAACACTGAAGAGAGTAAAGATATCTTCATACATAAATTCGACCACTGATTTCTCAGTTGCTTGATATAAGGATTTTGCCTCTATCCACTTGGTCACAAAATCTATACAAACTAAGATGTACTTCTTCTTTCTAGACATTGTGGAAATTGGTCCTACAAAATCAAGTGCCCTTTTATCAAATGGTTCAATAACAACCTGAGTTCGTAAAGGCATCTCATCTACTACAGTAGGTCTCCCCGTCCTTTGACAACTATCGCAACTTCTTACATATTTTGTTTCATCCTTATGTTGGTTGTGGAGCCTGATTATCTTCCTAATTCAGAGGTCCTTGCTTTCAGCCATGTTTATACCCCATGAATTATTTACACCCCAGAAGTATGTACACTCTTCCACGCGAGGGAGTGCAGAGGTGGGGTACCCCCTCTGCGGAGTCCGGGGGGTCCATCCCCCCGGTTGGGGGGTTTGGGGGCAAGCAGGCCCCTAGTGGAGGTTCGAGGGCGAAGCCCCCGAAGCAAAAATTGCCTTATAAAAGTATATTGTAATTTCATTGTAAATATGGACCATTCATTATAAGGTCACAGATCTAACGGTAGAGATTATGTTAGGGTTTTTTTCCCTAAAAGGAAACCCTCTTTTATGAGGGAAATGTATCGCGGTTATGATTGATGGAGAATATTGTATTCTGAGAGAGGAGACTGTGAGAGAAAGAAGAGGAAGTTACAACGAGTTTTGTTGTAGGTTGTATCCCTTCATTTGCTGGATAATAATAAAGGAAGGACCTGGAAATTTCACTGGTGGACGTAGCCCACACTGGGTGAACCACGTAAATCTGTGTCTCTCTTGTATTGTGTGTCTTCTGTGTTTTGTTTCTGCATTTGTTTTATTTTATTGCTCCGCGGTCCTGTTTTTCTAACAACTGGTATCAGAGAATAAGGTAACTTGCAGGAAAAGAGGGTTCCTGGTTCAAGTGGGAGCAATGTCGGAACATGGAAAGTTTAGGGTCGAGAAATTTAACGGCCAAAACTACCAGTTATGGAAGATGTAGATGGAAGACTATTTATATCAGAAGGATCTATTCCTACCATTGAGCAGAGTAGCAAAGAAGCCGGCATCTATGAAGGACGAAGAATGGGAGATTCTGGACAGAAAGGCTCTAGGAACGATATGGCTGAGCCTGGCAGCATCGGTGGCTTTCAATATTTCGAAAGAAAAGACAATGAAGGGTTTGATGGATGCGTTGGCCAAATTGTATGAAAAACCCTCAGCATCAAATAAGGTATTTCTAATGAAGAGATTATTTAATATGAAGATGTCAGAAGGTGGGTCTGTTGCAGATCATTTAAATGAATTTAATACGGTTACTAGTCAACTAAGTTCTGTAAAAGTGGACTTTGGTGATGAGGTTAGGGCTCTTATAATCTTGTGCTCATTGCCAGAAAGATGGAATGGCTTGTTCATGGCTGTAAGTAACTCTGTCTCTGGTTCAAATACTTTAAAATTTGATGATGTTGTTGGTGTTATCCTTAGTGAGGAAATGCAACGGAAAAGCACAGGTGAGACTTCAGGAAATGAGTTGAACATGGAGAACAGGGGAAGACAAAAGGATAGAGGAAAGGGCTGAGGAAACCGTGGAAATTCTAGGAAGGGCAGATCCAAATCCAGATTTGGAAAGATAGAGTGTTGGAATTGTGGGAAGAAAGGACATCTGAAGAAAGACTGCAGAGCTCCAAAGAAACAAAGAGATGGACAGTAGGAGAAAAATCAAGAAGCAAATGTAACAGGTGATGTGTTACAAGATACTTTGATTCTTTCTGTAGATAACATTTCTGAGTCTTGGGTAGTAGATTCAAGAGCTTCATTTCATGCCACACCCCATAGG
>ML777386.1:93479-106806 GCA_009831015.1 Picea engelmannii | reverse complement strand
ATGTCCAGGGTCCCATATTCATCAGCAATTGGCAGCTTGATGTATGCAATGGTTTGCACAAGACCAGATATTGCACATGCAGTGGGAGTTGTGAGCAGGTATATGAACAATCCAGGTAAAGAACATTGGGAAGCATTAAAGTGGATTCTTAGGTATTTGAGAGGTACTACTACACAAGCATTATGTTTTGGAGGTTCAAACACTTTTCTACATGGATATGTTGATTCAGATATGGTAGGTGATAAAGACAGCAGGAGGAGCACCACAGGGTATGTTTTTACTATAGGTGGAATAGCAGTAAGATGGATTTCGAAACTGCAAAAGGTTGTTGCACTTTCAACAACAGAGGCAGAGTATGTTGCTACTACAGAGGCTAGTAAAGAGATGATTTGGTTACAAAGTTTTATGGAGGAATTGGGTAAGAAGCAGGAGAACAACAGGTTGTACTATGACAGTCAGAGTGCCATTCACCTTGCAAAGAACTCAGCCTTCCATTTGAAGACTAAGAATATACAGTTGAGGTACCACTTCATACGATCCACCCTGGAAGATGGACAATTGAAGATGGAAAAGATACACACTAGCCAAAATCCTACAGACATGTTAACAAAGGGAGTAACTAGGGAGAAACTGAGTTCTTGCTCAGTTTTAGTTGGTCTTCAAGAATGAATATGAAGATGAGAAATTTTCCAAGTCCAAGAAGGTTCAGAGTCCATCATATACAACAGCAGTGGAGTTGTTGAGATCAGTCTCCAAGTTGGAGATTGTTGGTTGTGGAGCCTGATTATCTTCCTAATTCAGAGGTCCTTTCTTTCAGCCGTGTTTATACCCCATGAAGTATTTACACCCCAGAAGTATGTACAGTCTTCCACGCGGTGGAGTGTAGAGGGGGGGTACCCCCTCTGTGGGGTCCGGGGGTTCCATCCCCCCTGCTGGGGGGTCTGGGGGCAAGCAGGCCCCCAACGGGGGTTCGGCGACGAAGCCCCCAAAGCAAAAATTGCCTTATAAAAGTATATTGTAATTTCATTGTAAATCTGGACCGTTCATTATAAGGTCGCAGATCTAACGGTAGAGATTATGTTAGGGTTTTTTGCCCTAAAAGGAAACCCTCTTTTATGAGGTAAATGTATCACGGCTGTGATTGATGGTGAATATTGTATTCTGAGAGAGGAGACTGTGAGAGAAAGAAGAGGAAGTTACAGTGGGTTTTGTTGTAGGTTGTATCCCTTCATTTGTTGGATAATAATAAAGGAAGGACCTGGCAATTTCTCTAGTGGACGTAGCCCACACTGGGTGAACCACATAAATCTATGTCTCTCTTGTATTATGTGTCTTCTGTGTTTTTTTTTGGCATTTGTTTTATTTTATTGCTCCGCGGTCCTATTTTTCTAACACCTTAAACAATGTCGGCAAGTAATATCCTGATTGTAGGACTTTATATGTTGTTCTCTTATCAGAGAAGTGTCTTCCACATGGCCCATCATGACAGGATTGAAGGATATTAGGAATTTCATCTTCTCGAACACATCTCCCAATGATCATATCAGGACTTGTATAGAAAAGATCATTGCCTACCCAGGAGTAATAAGCACTCTGTTGGACAATCCTTCTCTTTTGTGGTGACAACAAATGAGTTGGCAATCTCCCTATAGATAAATAGTTTGTTGTGTCTGCAAACCATGGGGCCTTAACAACTACTACAAATAAATGTTCGTCAAGGAAATTAGCATTCACGGGAATGTCATTATTGTCTTCAGGGATTCGAGAAAGAAACTTTGCAACTAAATTTTATTTTCCTGGCTGATCAACAATAGTGATGTTATATTCTTGAAGTAACAAAAGCCATCGTGTAATCCTTCTGGTAGTAACTGGTTTTTTCATCAGAAATCTAATAGCAAAATGGTTTGTATGTACAAAAACTTCATACCCAGTGATGTAATGTCGAAACTTATTGATGGCATGAATGACAGCCAAAAATTCCTTCTCTGTCACAGTATAATTTAATTCAGGAGGATTTAAGTTCTTTCTAGTAAAGTAGATGGCATAATTTTGTTGGTTTTCTTTTTGTCCGAGTACTCCTCCTAAGGAAGTGTCTGAGGCATCCATGGAAATATGGAAAGGAAGAGACCAATTTGGTCCTCTTAAGATTGGTGTCGTGGACAATTTTTCTTTTAAAGTATCGAAAGCAATTTGACAATTATCATCCCAACAAAATTCTACATCTTTTGTCAATAATTTGAACATAGGACCTGCTATCTTTGTAAAATTGTCAATAAATCGACGATAATACCCAGCATGTCCCAGAAAACTCCTCACCTCCTTTTGAGTTTTTGGTGGTGAAAGTTTAACAATAACATCAATTTTGGCTAGGTATACTTTGATTCCTTCTGAGGATAAATAATGACCTAAGACTATCCCTTCAGTTGATAACATCCTACACTTCTTGTGACTGCGAGACAAGTTTGTTTCCTAACAACGAATTAAAAAAATTTCCAAGTTGTGCAGGGCTTCTTTAAAGGTGTTGCCATACACAGTAAAATCATCCATATAGACTTCCACACAATCATGGATCAAATCAGCAAAAATTCCTAGGACTACTCTTTGAAATGTGGTAGGAGGATTAAATAATCCGAATGGTAGCACCCTATAAGCATAGGTACCCCATGGACATGTGAAAGTTGTCTTATATATTATCCTAGTCTTTCGGAGCAATTTGGATCTGATTATACCCACTATATCCATCCAGAAAAGAAAAGTATTTCTTTCCTGACAAAGTATCTAAGACCTGATCTATGAAAGGTAAAGGGAAATAGTCCTTCAGGGTTGCCTTATTGAGTTCCCTGAAGTCCACACACATCCTCCACTTCCCTGTTACTTTCTTAGGCACCACCACAAGAGGTGACACCCATTTACTATCAGAAATTGGATAGATGAATCCCACATTTAGTAATTTCTGTAATTCTTCCTTTACAAAGTCCTTCAAGATAGGATTCATTTGTCTTTGTGGTTGTCTTACTGGTCTTATTTCATATTGAGTATAGATATGGTGAATACAAGTATCAGGGTGCACTCCTCTCATATCAGTATACTCCCATGCGAATTTCCCTGATTGTTCTTCCTCCCCATGCTCATTATGAGGTTCTTCTCCCTCTCTTCTCTCCATTTCTCTTTCCCTCTTAGTTCTGTTAAAAGGTTGACCGAAGAATGTATATGCAATTCAATATTTCTTCAGGGAACGTGTGAAATCCCACCTTTCCTCTTTTGCAATGGATTTCCTTATAACAAAGTATTTATCCCCCAATTGGATAACCGGATTGTCCAAGGATCCTATTACTTCTGCTCCAATGATTATGGTATCTACCTGTGAAACTATAGGATTAATGTTTTCAAAAAGAGCTTGCACTCTCTCGGGATTAACTAAATCAACCCAATTCGGATTACCAGGAAATTGTTTTCCAAAATGGGTGGTATCACCTGGTTTTAGAGGTGTAATCAGTGTTGATTGAAGTTCTTCAGATATTTTATTGTCACCTTCTAGTCCAATTTCGGGTGTTTCTTCTTCTAATCCTATGTTTCCTTCAATAGTCTCCTCAGCCAATATCTCAATTTTAGTTTCTATTGATTTTTGGGTGGAGGTTTCTCCTTTTTGTTGTTTTTTCTTAGAATACCTATCTGCAGAGGTGGTGACAAAACCTTGTCGCCCACCAAAAATAAATTTTGGATCTTTTTCTTGTTTTGAGTTTCCCCTAAATCTACCTCTATTATCTCTATTTCTCATGAAAACATACTATAAAAAAAAAACTAATAAAATAAAGACTAAGATTGATTTTCAGAGGAACTTGTGATAACAGATGCGTAGGTTCTTACCTCTCATCTTACAACTCCTCCTCTGTCAACCTTCTAGAAAACACCACACGAAACCAAACATGTCAAAAATAATAAAGCCAACTATCTAACTAACCTTTTAAACAGCTTCCCGGCAACGACGCCAAAAATGTCAGGTAAATTATATCACTTTTCTAATGACCTGAAAACATTATATTGTCAGACCATGGTTGGTAATATTAGAGCTGCTACACTATATGTGCAGGTAAGAATTTTCTAAAGAGTATTCAAAAAGAAGCCAAATTAATCTATCTATAAAACTCTCTACTTTCAAAATGCAGGAAAGGATATTTAACCATCAATTTCATCTATTCTATTTTAACCATTGTCTACAGCTAATGCTAAGCAAACCATTTAATCTATGTCAAAACTAGAGAAATGTAATTTAAAGACAAAACATAACTCTAAGCTTTCCTTCAAATCATCTAAATTCTATGTTAACTTTTAATCAGAACTCCTATCCTATTATATCATCTATTAATTCACAATTCATCTATCAAAAATGCAGAAAGAAATGTTTTAATCTTAATCACCAGATCCTCTTCTATCCTTTAGTCATCTACAGTGTTGTGGGTGCTAGTGGAGAAATACTCTATGAATCTAGATCTAAAAATAAATATTTAAAATTCACTGTTCAAAAAGGAAATATTAAACTTCTAATTAACTGAAGTAATCATAATAGTGTTGAACAAGTACAAAACAGAGTAACTAGTGCGAAATGGGTACGGAACACTAACATCAACTCTATTCTATTTGTAAATCTATTTCCTATGGAAGGGAAATCCTTTGAGATTGTAAGGATAAATTTAATCTACTCTATTCTGTTGTCATATCTTAATTTACAAAATCACAACTAACTCTTAAATCTAATCCACTAATTATCCACTAACTATAAATTCAATCTATGTCACTAACTCTGCAATTTCCTTCAACAGACCTATGTAAAAGTAAATGATAAAAACTTAATCAATCTGCCTTCTACGTTTTGGTTTTAAACTTACAGACTACTAATTAAATTCATTGAAATTCAACTACCACACGTGAAACTATCTATATTAAAAAGAATTCAAATGATCCAAGCCTTATGAATTAATTTAAAACCTATTTAATTTTGCCATTCACTATTTCTATCTTATAGTTCAATCTACAACTTTGGAAAGTTGATGATTCAATCTTCAAAGCACAAAACATGGTTATTCAAATCTATCTGCCAACTATCATATGCTCTGTGCACAGAGATTGTTCTATAGAATTACAATGCCATGTGATCTAAATTATAACAGAATTTAATCTAACAGTTTCATATTTAAATCATAAAAACATGGAACAATTTCTATAGTGATTATTTCTACAGAAAAGACAATCAACATCTACTTTGTATATCTACTATAAAATGGAGAGATCATCTACCTATGGTGGTGGGCCCTCCCATAGAGACAAAGATCCATGTTAACATTTTAGAAAAGAACGATCTACGCTACCATATCCATTCAATGGCTATTGCAAAAACGATTAATCCATGTGTTCAATTCTTAATCAAACATCCATTCAAAGATAAAACCAATATCATTCTATTTAGCAAACGTCTCAGTCGAAGTTTTTCAAAATCAATTGTTGCCCTCATACTGGGGTAGACCCATCATTTTATAATGTTTTTAATCCTTGTTTTTGGATCGGTGATCCTCCATCTAAGCTAACTACCAACACTAAAAATAGAAAATCCATGCAGAGTATTAATTACATAATAAACTTGAATGGGCAATCTCATGACACGAAGTGTCATGAGATTCGCCTCGAATAACAACTTCCAGTAAATGTGTCTATGCATATGTTCTTCTTTGAATAGGAGTCCAGCTTGTGTGCTGAAGTGGAATCAAACTTTTATGAAGCTTCACGAGCAAAAAGGAGGCCGCATCAACATGTGATAATATGCAATAGAGTAGTCAAAAGAGTTGCATCCCAATATTTCACTAGTCTATTAATCATAGTATGCATTCTTTTAATTAACATTCAAAAGATTAAAACATTTGCAAAATGTATTTAGAGATGATCCTTTTACCTTAGAAACATGGTTAGGCAGGGAAAAAGTATATAGGCTAGAAAGGTAGCAAAATAGATAGATATTTCTCAAAAGGAGATATAAGATGTTGGTAACTAGTGCAGAACAAGTGAAAAACAAGTCAAAGATATGCAAAATAGAGGTCATATTCATGGCCCAACACGCACATCTTGTGCATCCTTTAAATTATTCATATACACCAATGCTTAGTGTGAACGCCTCCACAACAATACTACTTAGTGCGCACAACAATTTTGATCCCTTGACTAATTTTGAAAAAATCTCCGCTGCAAAAATTAGGGCTTTTGCTCGATTCTCAACCAGTTTTCGCATGGTCATTATGAAATTTGTTTAATCTCACTTATGCATACTTAAACTCAACCTGTGTATGACATATCTTGATTATTTCACTGGTTGACATTTCTGGTGTGAATTTTCCCAAATCCTTCATCAGTTTGGTAACATAAATTGGGGCTTTTACCCAATTCCTCTCTATAGCTTCAATTTTTTGTCACTGACGCAATAAAAATTGAAAATCCAGCCACTCCTGAATTCAATTTTCAGCAATAATTTCTTTGACATGATGTTAACTCGGCCCATCTAGGATCCGTTTTGTATACTGTGCTCTGATACCATATTGTAAAACACCCCCAGACTTCCTCTAGGGAGTGCCACTAGAAACACTTTCTTGCTCATCAGCTCTGATACCAATTTACCAACAATTCCACTTAAATTTCTTTGACACATCTCTGTACTTAATTAAAAAAATATAGAAACTCAACAATGTATGATTACCTATATTTTCTAAACAAATGTATACACAATTCATAATAGAATTATAAACACAACATAAGAAACATAAAGTGATGACAGTAATTGCATGAATATAATTTCAAACATATATAACACACAATTTGGCATTTATCTTGTGAATAAAAGACATCAACTGTAGGAAGACATTCCATGTTCCACCCATACTTAGACCGCACTATTCATAAAGTCTTAACAGTGGGTCACCCCCAAGCTGAGACTAAACTCCACTTGGGCAAGGGTTCCCAACCAGGCTAAAGTATCTCACTCTATAGGAACTCGGTCATAGATAGATCATACACAGGTGACTCAATTGCAAGAAACTCCATCACAGATTTCAATTTGCATTGACATCCTACAGTCTCTCATTCCCCACATGCCTCTCCCACCCCAAGAAGTGTGCCCCTTCTCTGCTCAAAGGTCCCTCAGCTTCCCCACTTCCCTTCCAGGGATTCATCAACATGCTAGATAGGAAGTCTCAGAGCCCTATAGCTGCAGTTTGACACCTAGGAAAATAATTCCCAGAAATTCTCTCACCTAGAGAGAATGCAATCTTCCACAAGCTTGAAAACCTACCTCTTCAATCCAATGCTCCACAAGCCTAACAACCCACCTCTTCAATCAATATCTCTAAGCTATGTCATACGAAGGTATCAACTACAATATTCATCATACCTATCACAGTAACAATCATCTCCTGACAACATCACGGGATCACTCACAGAAAATTTACGGAATGATAGAGAAATCTGCTCAATTGCATATCAGTCGACTCTCCTCTCCTGTGGTGGTCCAATCCCCCCCCCCGAATGAATGGGTGCCCGAATGGACTATGTCTAAATCATTTGACTACATTTTCCTAATTTGAAACCTATCGTGTTGAGAATTGTCTTATTTCCACAACATGTACTCATATTGACACTTGTCAGGTTGAGAATCGCCATTTGTCCACAACATCTCCCCAACTTGGCACTTGTCATGTTGAGAACTAATTTTAGCCACTTGTCCCCTTCCCAAGACTTAGGATATAATATTGTATCCTTACTTTACACTTTTTAAGAAATATTAATAAAACATTCCTTTCTGGAATTAATCCCCTGGTATGGAACTTATCAATAAATGCAAACATAAATAGATATCCCTATATCCACCTAGATCTAGAACAAAATAGAATAGAATATCATGCTTTCCCTAAGCTCGAAATATTGAGTTTACTAGTTAACAAGAGATAGAAAACATACCATTTAAATGTCTCTTCCCCCTACTATTGTCATCCTAGCTCCACTCTGGTGCTCCTGTGATATTGAATCTGCAAGGGAACACAAGCCAACCAAAGTTCAAGCAATCCAATATACTCAATAAGAACTTCTGCATGTGATCAAGTAATCACACAATAAAACAAGACAAGTTTTATGGGAAATAAACATATCACTGTATTATATTTGAAGTGAAAGTGGAGATTACAACCAAAGCATTGATGTTACAAGGTCCCCTCTCGATGACCCTTTTCTCCAACACACACACTTTCTCCAACCTTGAATGAAGAAAATCCACAATGACTTGATGAACTGAAATGAATCCCTCAAGTATGAACTAAAGTAGAATTCCTCATCCAATTCTTAGCCTATTCAATATTAATCTTGTGTGAATCAACCTTCATTAACCTTGTGCTTAATCTTCCAGGCACGATCAGGCATTCTCGCACCCTGTGTATGGTGCATCCTGCGATGACCTTCCTTAATGGGGTCTTTGATAGAAGAAAGTCATTCACTCTCCTCATGAATAAAGGCTCTTTTTGGGAACATGAACACAGGTTTTTCAATGGATCACTGGGGTGACCAAAATAATGTGTAACAGAATACCCCCTAAAGTATGAGGCTAGAATTCGTGATAGTCGAAATACTTTGTAAAATGTGTGTGTCGAAAACAAGGAGTGCATCGATTGGGAACCTGTGAATAGTCAAGCATTAGCATAATAATATACCATTGTCTGAGGTAGGCATTCCCATACTCAGATCACAAAATGTCAAATGAATCATGGACACTAAATATATATCGTGGATCCATGTCACCATGAATCGGCATAGCCACCAAGGATGATTTTAGGGACTGAATTTCGCTCATGGGCTAATTTTCAATGGTTTTTCCCAAAAATGATTCCCTAATCTAAAAATTATTCGCCCAAATTCTATAGGATAAAATTATTTTACCTTAAAAATCGCCAAACATTTATACAAACTATATAAAATCCTTAGAAATTTGAATATTTTTACAAAAATATCGCCAAACATTTTATAGTTGGCATATGAAGGATTAGTAAGATTTGCCAAGGTTTCTACATTTTAATATAATTTTCCATCCTTAAAATCATCCCTGATAACCACCCAGAATACACTGTGGATCTATGATCTAAAGAATTCAAATCCGGACATAGCCACGAGACATACAAAGTGGATCTATATGTCACTAAAAATCATGAATACTCCATCGCAACCTGGACCAAAATGGGATGATCCAGGGTCTTCATTCCCATCATCCTTAAGTACGAATCTAACCATGTGATTATAGGTGTTGAAATCAAACATGGTAGAAACCACTTGATTACCTATCAATGATGAGAATCATTAACAAGTGCGATGGAAATCACCATTGATGTCAATGACTCCCAAGGTACCCTAGTACAATCCAACAAATGTGAATAAATGAGTTGAAGTCCAACAATCGATGGAATCTTCCAATCAGGGGTCAATGATGTGAACCCACTGTTAAAAGAAAAGAAACCTTCCATTGAGGCATGCAGGCTCTAAGGTAGTAAATGATTTCTATGTCTTGTTCCTAGATAATGAGTTCTAGTCCATAGGAAAAGACTCGTCACAGGAGGGCCTTGATGTATCCCCCATAAATGACATGAAATAAGTAACAGATTTGAGGTAGATCAGAGTGTGAAGTGATTTGAAACTGACACAGGGAAGGATGACATGGTATAAAATTTATAATTGTAGATGGCCAACTCAATAGGAGGCTTATTAAGGCTAGACTTCTCTTGAACATATGAACAACACGACAATGGTCTTGGCAGCATTGACTCAAGGAGGACCCGAGATATGGACATTTGTATCAGAAAACGAGAGACAAATGGATTTTCCAACCCATATACAATGATAAAGGGGTGTGTCATGTTCAAGAGAGACTATTACTGCCACTAACACAGATATAGAGACCCATTTCTTTCCCAAATTCCCCCCCACCATTTCTGGCGACTACCTCTTTATTTTTACACAAGCTTGAGGAGGATAGCATATGCTTGTTGATGTAAGCTCATCCTTTGGAAAATTCCCTCGGAGTATTTTTAACGAACCCTAAGAAGGAGTGGTTCGTTCTCATATGGGTCTTTCGATGTTTGTTTAACGAGTCCAAGGAAAAAAAACTCAGGGGATTTTCATGTTTAAAAAATCTTAAAAAAAATTAAAGAGAAATCCATAAGTTCCTTTTTCGTAAATTAATATGATGAGACCGAAAAAGTGATAACCTACCACTCATCAAATGTTTTCTTCAAATACTTTTATAAGAGTGAAAAGAACAAGGTCACTCGGAAATCTTTTCATTTTTATGGAGCATGAAAAGATCTTAAAGGATACTCCATAGGTTTCCTTTTTTGTGTTACCATTACGAGTCTGAAAAAGCGATAAAACTATACTCGATTACATTCTCATTGATTTACGAGCACGAGAAAGAATAAAAGCTAAGATCAGAGTTTTTCCTGAAAAAATCTAAAAGGATCTATACATGTGACAAATGTATAAAAAAAACAAAAAGTGTATCCTTGTTCAATGCTTCACTCCTAGACTTTTCATCTGCAAACAAATCAACACTTGCAAGGTCATTAGGACTTTAGAGTTTAGGTAAAATATATAAAATAATATAAAATATAAATGAAAAAGTGAAAAAGTCAATAAAAATGGTTAAAAATTTCATTTCACTATTCCATTTGCTATTTCACCCAATATTTTCTCTAAAACCCCCTATTTACCTCAATTTTCCACTATAGATTGCGGAGGGCACGATTGATCATTCAAAAAATGGTCTCCATAGAACAGGTAATTTTCATCTCTTTCAACTTTTCATGGATCAAAATTTGTTTTTCATTGGATAAAATTAAACTTTTGAGTTAAGTTTTTGAGGGTACCTATGTGCAGAGTTCATCACAAGCACCCTATATCTGGCCCTGCGACGATCTAGGGTTGTCGCAAGCGACCCTATAGATGTCATGTGACAACTCCACACTGTACGGATGCCCTGGCATGCAATGTGCGCAATTCAAAAAGTTTTTAAGATGTATTGCCAATAAAACATCTCCAGGGAAGAAGATGATGATGGTAATCTCTCTTTAATGTTCCATTGTAGGTTTTCCATGGTTAAAATGTTGGAATGGAGAGAGAGAGAACATGAGGAGGAAGACCACTTTCTCATGAATGACCTGGGAATGTTAATGGCCCTCCAACAGTGTGGATTGTTAAATTTCTTCAAAATCCAAGGTATGAGGGCCCAACTGAGATTACTCGAGTACCTATTTCACATGTGCGATGTGAACGAGAAGGTGTTTCATGTGGGTGCTCACATTCTTATGATATATATCGAGGATATATACTTCTTGACCAGGTTATCTTGTCTTAGGTCATGAGTCACACTAACAGGCAGCAGAAGTGGTGGTTCACCTATGAACCAGTATATCAGTGAGCATTGTGTGCCAGGTACAGTCAATATAAGAAACGACTGAAACTTGCCCCTATGGACCATATTCTACACCATCACACGCATGGCAGGGAGTGTAGCTCCCGATATGGCTCTTCAGAGCTATTTTTAGTATGATTCAGAATGTATGGAGCCCCAAGTTTTCAACTGGTGTGAAGGGGTGCTCAAGAGTATGAAAAAACAACTAACTAAGTGCAGGAGTGGTGAACTGAAACAATTTGGGTAGGATTCTTATTTGGTGTCCTTCTTCCTAGAAAGAGTCTCAGTTTTGTGCTTACAGGTAGAGTGGGGTATAACTACCCCACAAGATCCAAGAATGAAGAGGTTCAAACTCATGAAACAACATGTATTTGGTCCTATCATTAAATATAATGATGTGTTCTTTGACTAGTTGAGGACTCAGATGCTCATGGTCGACAACTATGCATATGTCGGACTAGATTTTCGAGGAGATCAGGATTTATCTCTTACTGAGGGTTCCCAATGGGGGGACATAGGTAAGAATGACATTTTGTTTATATGATGTTTTTGTAATTTTTTTTTAAATAATATAAAAATATTTTTTATGTTACTTATCCGATGACTGATCAAATCCTCTTTGATGATGTAGATGTGGGACCTTACCACCCTCTGGGTTCATCCCCTATCCAAAGATAAGCGGAGAGATATGTAGTAGTGGGAGTAGTTTCTACTGACTATGAGACCATAGAGAAAAACTTGGAGGGGCTTACAATAAACATCCTTTATGCCTCTATTGATGATATCCCAAGGCATTACCAGCGCCACACAGTGGGCGTGTCTGCTTCCATCGATCAACTTCTTTGTAGAGTAGCACAGGAAGTCGCATGTTATAGCGAGCGACATCCTTGAAGTTGTATTGTATATGAAGCCATGTGCTTCATATTTTTTATATTTTGGTCTTCGGACAAGAACACTTTTTGTAAAAATTTTATCATTATATATATATGAGGCTTCTACCGGATTACTTGTTCGATATACAAAGTGTTATTGGATTTTATAAATGTCTCAAATGTCTATCTAACACATAATTAGCCAATGCATCTATTAATGTATTTAGATATCTAGAAATGTGTTGATATTCAATGTAATCAAAATGACGTTCCAAGAGGCGAATTCGTAAATATACCCTTAATAACATATCACTTTGAATGGAGTAAACATTACTCAACTGTAGGACTAATAACTGTGAATCGAGTCATAGAATAATATGGTGGATTCCAAGTGAAACAGCATCAGTCAACAATTCAATGATTGCACTATATTCTGCAATATTATTAGTTGCATGACCAAGGCAAACACCATGTAGACTAATCAATCCATCTGTAGGTGCATAGATTGCCTAAGCAGCAGATGCTAAGTTCTGAGTACTGCAACTAGCGCCATCAGCGAAGCCTATGTAGGGTAGCGAAGACACTGATATCTGGAAACCAAGCACAACGTAAGGTAAGCAACTGAAGGTCGAAACCAAACAATGAAAAAACACACAAAGAGTATGATACACTAAAATACAAGCACTCATGCAAAAATGACTTAAGCATAGTACTTCTTTAAGTAAAGCCCATTTATGGGTTCACTCAAACAGATAACATCATAACCAATAATCTCATAAGATCCCTTCTCCAACACTCATTTAACAATGAAATGACCTCGCCACGTGGTGTTAAGAACCAAACATCAATATAGCATGGAAAAACCTCAGGAAAAGTACTCAACGCCTTGAAACAGAGATAATTTCAGATAATAAGCCTCTTCGAGGGGGCAACCTCCTTTTACCCCACTTAAATGTTCAAGTCCAAGATG
>ML777386.1:74451-89012 GCA_009831015.1 Picea engelmannii | reverse complement strand
TATATAGGAGACTAGGAGGTATAATTACAAATAATGGCCTAAAGCCGACATAATTAAAATAGCATTACTAATCTAAATTACAACTAATGGCCTAAATCCGACATAAATAAAATAGCATTACTAATCTAATATGCCCCAATTAAAAGGTAATGAGCCAATATTAGGGCTTAACACGTGGCCTCAAATTTACCAGCCCCTAGAAAATCACGATCTTGTTTGTAAAGGAGAACTAGATAACGTTCAGAAAAAACACATGGCTCGACATGTTTTTCATATTGGGCTTTAACATGTTTCTTCTAATTTTCAATAACTAAGGTGGCATCGTGACGAGTTTCGTCTAGTTGCATCAAATACAAAAGACGCTCTTCTTCGATAGAGGTATTGGGGAGAAGTTCAATGGCCAGTGTCAGAGATGGTATTTCACATTCAATCGGAAAGATGGCTTAGATACCATAAACTAACTAGAAAGGTGTAAATCCCATGGCAGACTTGACGAATGTTTGATAGGCCCATAATACTAAGAACAACATTGTGTGCCAACTAGTCTTATGAATTCCTATCATTCTTCGAAGCATAGTAATGAGAAATGTTTTCATTGCTTCAACCTGGCCATTGGTCTGTGGTTAATAGGGGGTTGAGTTTTCATGGCGAAGACCCAACTTTTCATTAATTTTAGACATCATAAAGTTTCGAAAATGACTACCGTGATCAGTAATGATGGCTTGAGGGACACCAAACCGACTAATGATATGATTTAATATCAGCAATGTTGCAGTTTTCCCGGTGTTATCAAATATAGGCATCGTCTCATCCCATTTAGTGAAATAATCCACAGCTACAATGATGTATCCATGCCCCCCGACCAAGTGAGGGTTACATGTCATGAATTCAATGCCCCATTTGGCAAATGGACCAATGGAAACTACAAGATGTAAGGGAGCGGGACTAGATCTTATCTTTTTATTATAATTTTGGAAAGCATGGCATTTTTGGAAAGAAGTAATGTAGTCCTTGAATAAAGAAGGCCAGAAATAACCCGCTCATAAGATATTTTGGGTAGTGGCATACCCATACATATGACCACCACATGCTCCAGAGTGACAGACATTCAAACATTTCTTAGCTTCAACGTATGTGAGACATCGTCGAAAAATGGAATCAACACCACAGTGGTAAAGGGTATCACCAAGAATTATGTATTGGTGTGCTTGATACCCTATACGACGACAATCTGTACTAGAGAAATCGGGTTGGAAAGTTTGAGTCTGGATATAGATGATGATATCTTTGTACCATATGTCATCATAACTGATCAGAAAAAGGAATTCATCAGGAAAGGAATCCTTTGCCACTTTTTTTGTCTCGGTAGTGGGAAGGTCACATATCAATTCTAAAAAAACCAAGGATTTCTTTGACTTAGCATGTTCAAACTCCAAGTCAAAGTCCTAGAGAATCACTATCCATTTGGAGTACTTTCCCTCTAGAAATTATCGAGTGAGGATATGTTGCATGGGGTTGAAATCGGAAATAACAGTAGTCCTTCATAATAAGATATAATGAGGAAAATGTTGGACAGCTTGAACAACTACCAAGGCCAGTTTATCCACATGCAGGTATTTGGTTTCAGTAGTCCCGAGACTCTGAATCAAACAGTATATCATATGTGAATCATGTGAATCATCCTCTTAGACTAAGACCATGGCAATGGTACAGTTTGAAGAAGCTAAGTAGAGGAAGTAATCTCGACTATAGTTAGGGGGAAACAATAATGGTGTATGGGTTAAGGAAAGTTTCAAATCTTTAAAGGATCTATTTGCAGTATAGTCCCATACAAACTCGTAACCTTTCTTGAGTAGCCGAGTGAATCCTTTCATTAGTTCAGCATAATTGGGGATGAAACTATGCAAAAACTTTTCCTTCCTTTGCAAACCTTGGAGTTGGCATAGTGTGGAAAGAGGAGGTAGATTAAGAATAGCCTCAACCTTCAAGGGGTCTACTTGAATCCCATGTAGTGACACAATAAAACTGATAAGTCGGTCGAACTCCACACAAAAAACACATTTATGTGGGTTCAAACGTATACGATAATAATGACAGCGTACAAAAATGGCCCTTAAATGTGTCAGGTAATCTTGGTGGTGTATGGAATGTGCCCGCAAATCATCAAGATAAGGTTGCACAATGTGCTTAATATCATGGAAAGCGTAAGACATAGCAAGTTGAAATGTCGCACCAACATTCTTGAGAGAAAAGGGTAATTTCCGGTAGGCAAAGGCTCCCCAAGGGAAAATAAAATAAGTCTTGTGTTGATCCGCTAGTAAAATATTAATTTGATTATAGTCAGAGAAACCGTCCATCAAGGAGAATATTTCTCTTTCGATGCAGTTGTCGATGATCTAGTCAACAAAAGGGGTGGGATAATTGTCCTTAGGACAAGATTTATTTATGTCCCTATAATCCACACAAATGTGGATGGTTCCTTGCTTCTTATTTACTGGAACAAGATTGGATACCCAATCGGGCAAAGCCACGGGATAGATAAAGCTAGCTTTAAGAATTTTTTCAATCTCAAGGTTGATAGCAGTAGCTTTACATGGATGGGTTGGGTGAAGTCTCTGTCAAATAGGTTTAGCATCTAGATATGTATTAATATCATGCACAATGATATTGGGATCAATACCTATCATTTCTTCATAACTTGAGGCAAATACGTCACATAATTCTTGGAAGAGGGATTTATACATATGGACCTCATTTGTAGAGCAGGAGGCCCCGATATGAACATTCTCCAACACTCTATGTTTAATCGATATGTCAAGAGGAACGGTGGGTGAAATGTTACTCAAGTTCCCTTCATACAAGACATCGTGTGTTGACTCGAGAACTAAAGAAATAAAAACAATGGTCGATGGAGTCGAAATCTGTTAGTAGATATCTATGGTATCACGTTCTAGAAAGAGAATGGAGCAATGATTCCCATCATCCCATGGAGTGTCTTCCATAGACATGACTGACATGATCATCTCATTAGTAGGAAAGATCATGTGGAACGGGTCAGGAGATGAATCACAAAGAGAAGGGGGAGTGGGGCTTGCCGATTGAATAACATGATAAGCATATTTTACCATACTTAAAGGCATCTTTTCATCATCATGAAGGTAGTCACTAGGGTTAGGTACTACCCATGGGTCATATGACTCATGGGTTTCACAAACGGTGGTGGATATCATGTTAATAGAGTCAATAAAAGGAGGGGGAATATTGGGTGGTGGGATTGGAAATGTACACATCAAAGTTGATTCTTTCAGAAGATACACTCTGACATTCTTGCAACCAGGAGGTTTCTTTGAGATAAAAGGAACGTTGCCAGTATGGGAATCAGAATTAAAGAAGGCTAGTTGGTCAACAGTAACGAAATTTCCTTGGTGCGAGAATCGTAACACATAGAAAATGGTTGACACAATTGCATGCATGGAATCAATCCAACTATGGCCAAGTTAAATTTTATAATCAAGAGGTGCATCGAAGACCTCAACCTTGACATTGACCAATTTACCTTCCAATGTAACAAACAATGATGAAAGAACACCATAAGGTTTAAAACCTGTACCATTGAAGGCCTTAAGTGTATTGTGTGATTCAGTGAGGGAAGGAGAGCCAATAGCTTTCCAACAAGTAATGGACATAACGCAAGTTGAGGCTCCTTTGTCGATAACAGTTCTACAGATATTCTTGTTTTCAACAACAACTTGGATTTGAAATGCTAACTAAGGAGGAAGCCTTGGAATGTGGTATTCCAAGTCAAATATTATTAAATTAGTATCCGTGGGATCAATTCCACCAATGGCCTTAAACAGTGCCTTTCGTTGAGCAGGACAACTTTGAAGGACTTTGAGAGTTGACATCGTAGAGGGTGCTTGTGCAAGGTGTTCTACAATGTTGTAGTTTTGGGCAGTACGTGCATGAGGATTGAATGCAGACTTTTGAACAACGACCATGGGAGGAGGGTGATAAACTATATCGAGACCCAGTCTTTCGAGATGAAGAGGATCATTTGGATTTGAAGTTGGAGGAGAAGGTTGAACCAATGAAGGTGGTATATCATCAACTTTATCTTTTGACTGAGAGTAATCTTTGGCTCGAGTTGCGATTGCAACGTTGTTCTTTTTAGAGTCACCAATACACATAAGAACATAAGATGATGTGGAAGGAGAATCTTGGTCATGAATGACCAATTGGTCTTGCTAATAAGAAGGGAACATTTGTGACAAAATGACAGGTGTAGAAGGTTTCTCGGTCCCTTGGAGGAACTTAGTAACCTCAGCATGTCTCGGACAATATTTTGTGTAATGATCATCACCACAAATCAGGCAGTGTTAACGAGGTTTACGTTTATCTTTCTCATCAACGGTTTTCATTTTGGCTTTATCAGATTGTGGATTATTATTCTTGTCCTCCTTGTTCTTACCCTTCCCTTTCTTTTTATTTTTGTTTTTTCCAGTAGGTGCAGATTGAATAGAATTAACTTCAGCAGTCTTACCGGTGGAAGGAGTAGGAGTAAGAGTATTTTGTACATTAGAACTATTAGACTTGGGATTGGCATGACCAATGTGTGCAGACTGAGATTCAGCATGAAAGGTGTCGATCACACCATCAACAGCATGAGACGTTTTTGGAGGTGTTGGGGTATGGTTTGTGGAAGGACGAGGAGCATCAAGGATCAAATCGTAAAGTGTTCCCGTTTGCGAATAAATGAGATATAGACACTGAGCACGAATAATCGCTTTCTATTCAGTGACAACACCACCCATGGCGACATCATGAGCGATATGTCCAATGAGTGATTTGGTAAACCACTCAGCCAATAGTTGATCAGGAAGAGGAACTTTGATCAAGCATCTTCTCCTCCTCCACTCATGGATGTGATCAGAAATATGAGTGGACTAGAATTGTTTAAAAGAACTCAAAATTTTGGTTCCTATCTCATATTGAATTGGAAAATGGTAATGTGTCAAAAAGGCCATGGCTAGGGTGTTAAAATTGTTGAAGAATCCTCGTGGTAACTTGATGTACCATTATGTTGCTGAACTCGTGAGAGTTCGTTGGAAAAGTCATAATCTGATGGAGTCATCCATCAAGGAGTTGGACGAACACCATAGATGAAAATTCATAACATGATTATTTGGATCTTCTCCTGCTCGACCATCAAATTTAGGAATGTCGGATGGTAACTTGGCCGGTATGACAGGAAAATAAGGAGAATGTAAGATAGGATCATTCAAAATCCTATACAAATTAGGTAAATCCAAAGTGGTTAGAAAAGGAAATTGTCGATTCACTTGAGGAAATTGGAAGTTTTGAGGGAGAAGCCCCATAAGTATACTAGTAGGACCATAAGCAGTCTGCAAATAATTAGACAGTCCTGACAAATTCGGTTGTGGAGGATTTTGAGGCATATAGCCCATAGGGTTGGGTTGATTAGCGATGATCCCTTGGAAAGGAACATTAGATTGAAAGTTTTGACTCCAAGTGGGATTCAAAGAGACTGTATACGGTTGACTGAGGTTAGAGGGCACAAAATAATTGACTTGATGATGTTTCCCCCCAGACGGTTGTAGATTTCCTTGGAAAGGAAGATTCCAAGGTTGATTTTGTAACGCAAGTGCGTTTTGTCGATAAATTGGATTATGGACTCCAACTTGAGGTTTCCCCCCAAGTTGAGTTTGTTCCCGAATCTGAGGTTTCCCCCGAAATGGAGGTTTCCCCCTAGCTTGAGGTTGACCTCTAATAGAAATATGGAAACCAGAAGTGATGGAATGACTGGTGCCTCCAACTGGATTGGATCCACTAGGGCCAGGATGGTGAGATCCTCCTAACAAAGGTGGAGGAGGAACATAAGACCCTCCAAAGAGAATCTAGGCAAGTGTAGGAACAAACTGACTTGCCACATTATACCCAGGAGGAACAAAAAGTCCAGAACCTCCAAATGGAACCTGGGTAGGGATAGAAACAGAAGTATTCATAGCTATACACCTAGAGGGAAGTGATGGATTTGGTCTAGGTGGAAGTGGTGTCCCAATAGGAGATTGGGTGACTACCACATTCACAGTAGAAATCATGGTATCTCGTGGGGCCATAATAGAATGGGCCATCTGGAGAGGAAGAATCGAGTGAGAACCAACCAATAATTGGTCTGAAATGGTGGTGACACTACTGGTAGTACCAGTGAAATGGTCTAAAGGTACCATACAGGTAATGGATACCTCAAGAATTTGTGATTGCATAGGTTTATCGAGACTCACTCCTATGTTGTCGAAAAGGTCACATACTGTCAAAGGGACAGAACTAGGATTAGAAATTCTAACAATGTGAACCAGTGTCCTAAATGATTCACTTTTAAAAAGTGGATCCTCTAATCCATATCATGCGTTAGGTCCGGTAGGTACTTCATTATTATCAGCAACAACAATTTCTCCAAACAAGTTCATCCAAAGCATACATGGATTTTGTAGAACACTCATAGCCGAGTTTGGGGGAAGTCAGAATGCTTCTAAGGAATCTGAAACAATTCAAAATTACTCCAAAGAGTGTGTGCTTCCAACTTCAAAATCTAATCTGTTGTTGACTACTCCCTCAGGAGAGCCTTATAGTGAGTTAGGAAGCAAAGGTTGGTAACCTTTCAAATGTTCTGGGGGTATCCCTTTCATCCTACTTGAATGGGGAAGGCCGATGTTGGATGAACCAAATAAAGAACGGAAAAATTATATGGCCAACTAGAGAAAATAAAACAACACTCACTAATAAAATCTAAGAGTCAAACCAATAAAACAAACCTTCTTGTTTCAAAGTCACTAGTTGGTGATAAAATCCAATGTCGTGAAATCAAGATAAGAAGGGGCTGGGATAAGTAGGTGGAAAAGTTACATTGACAACCTTCTTAACGGACTTTCACCCTGGTGCAAGCTCCCACACATAATCGTGGGTATACCCTCCAAGGAGCCCGAGTGATTTTGGCCAACGTCGATTCCAGGTACCGTGAAGACTTGCCCTTCCATAGTCACCTCGTGTAAAGACCCTAAAGAGATAGGCTACTAAGGTTACCAACTACAACAATGATGCCTGGGGAAAGAGTCGACAGTCCGATCCATGCGCAAAGGCAGGGTATCTAGCCCGAAATCAACACAAAAGGATTCCACTCATAATTGTGGGTATACCTTCAAGTGATCCCCAATAATATGTGAAATCTATACACCAAGACCAACAAACTAGGGTGAGTAACTCTGCCAGTCTCAATGCGACCTCAGATTTGACCCTTGTGTGAGAAGGGCCTCCCAGGACAAAATGTAGCAATTGGATTTGAACTCTCCCTATCACAAGATACTATTGTGTGCTTTGATGCCTTGGAGAGTGTGCCTTACAACCTATTCCAAAGAATTATCCTAGATAATGTTGGTGAAAAATATCCGTAGAAAATAAAAGTCACTAATAAATTTTAAATTTATGTTGTGTTTTAGAGGTTGTTGTTTACTCAAAATGGAGATGAAGATGAAACTGATGATGTTGTGACCTTGACCCAATAAAATGAAAAAAGAGATGAATTTGCAACTTTTCAATTCAATGAACTCTAATTACAGTAGGGAGAAGGTATTCTTTTGAAGTACAAAAAGATACAAATTGCAATTCCTTAATTCAGAATGAATACAATTCCAAATAACCATGAACTACAAAATTTTCCAATTCTTCTCTTTAACCAATATTTCGAATGTAACAATTTTCTTCTAAAAGATTACTAAAAAGAATAAACAAATTCAGTTCTTCCTTTTCAAAACAAAATCAGAAATGTGGTGATGAAAAGAAAAAGGTAATCCCAGAAAATCAAGACATTCTCAACACAATTCCCAAATCAAATTCGTAATATAGACAAAAATGAAAAAGACAAGACAACCTTTTGACATATGTAAGAAAAATGTGCTTCTTAATCAACAAACAATTTGAAAAATAAAATGAATCCAAAACTTCATGCAAACCATATACTCTTTGTCAAACAAGCACCCAAATCAAGATCTGAGATTATATCCTTGCGACAATGATCACATGAAAAAACTTGCAAAAATGCTAAGACAGAATTGCAATCACTAAAAACCAATCAAGAGCAAGATTTAAACTCAGATATCAACCAAACACTGGCATACAAATTTCACCCCAGGAAACTAAGGCAAAACTAGGAGATAAAAGACAAATTGACTCACTCCAACAAAATATATAGGAGTCGTCGCAGGCTGGGTATGGGACACAGTGCGATGAGAAAAGGTCGTCGTAGGCTACTAGAAAAGCACAATGTGAAGTTGTTGCATTGGATTCCTCAACAAGGATGCGACGCTTAAGGGTCGTCGCGGGATCCCGATATGGTGCAGTGCGATGATCTCTGTAAATGAAGAAAAAAAGGGAGAAAGACAAAAAATCTAAATGAACTTCCAAACCCAGGGAGTCCATATGGATCACCCACAGACTTAGAAAGTGAAATTTATCACATGAAGGCAGGCTAAAGGAAAATGGGAAGAAAAAAATCAAAAGGAGGTCGTATCCCCAATATGGTCGTCAATTTTGGTATGGGACTTATCGGTAAATGTGTACATAAACAAATCTTCCTAGATCCACCTATGTCTGGAACAAAACATAACAGGATATGACGCTTTCCCTAAGCTCTAAATATTGAGTTTACTAGTTAACAAGATATAGACAACATACCATTTAAATTTCGCTTCCCCCTGCCATTGTCATCCTAGATCCACTCTGGTTCTCCTATGATATTGAATCTGCAAGGGAACATAATCCAACCAAAGTGAAAGCAATACAATATACTCAACAAGAACTTATGCATGTGATTAAGGAATCATAAAATAAAACAAGACAATTTTTATGGGAAAGAAACATATCACTGTATTATATTTAAAGTGAAAGTGGATATTAAAACCAAAGACTTGATGTTGCAAGGTCCCCTCTTGATGACCCTTTTCTCCAACACACACAGTTGCTCCAACCTTGAATGAATAAAATCCACAATGACTTGATGAACTAAAATGAAGCCCTCAAGTATGAACTAAAGTAGAATTCCTCATCCAATTCTTAGCCTATTCAATATTAATCTTGCTCAAATCAACCTTCATTAACCTTATCCTTATCCATGAGAAATCCCTCTTTATATAAGGGAGAGAGATATGGTTGAAGAGATTAGGATGATCCCACCAAATTAGAGAAGCGAGTAATATCCCAACCATATGGATGCCACCTCACCTTCTAGAAGATCCCCTTCTAGAACTTTCCTGAAACTCGACCTTTTATTAGTATTTTGACATCGTCGCACCGTAGTTGTAGAGCAGCCTGGGGAGATGTCACATCCCATCTTTAGTGCAGGGAGTGAAGATCAGGTATCGTTGCACCCTGGGTATGGTGCATCCTGTGACGACCTTCCTTAATGGGGTTTTTGATAGGAGAAATTCATTCACTCTCCTCGTGAATAAAGGATTTTTTGGGAACATGAACACATGTTGTCAATGGATCACTGGGGTGACCAAAATAATGTGTAACATACCCTTTAACCTAGCCCCCTTAACCTCAACCAATGAAGTTTAATCCCCTTGAACTCTTTTACCTGGTCGATCTGTCGTAGGGATGTATTTTCATTAATTTTCATGTGATTAAATTTACATATCAGTACAAAATTATTGATATTTTGCATACAGGCTCACCATCCTCTAAATAAAAATTTTATGCACTTAAAACCAGTGTGCACAGAACTTCTAGGTTTTGCGCACTCTTTCCTCAGTGCACCAACCCCACGCCCCTTCACAGGTACATGTTACATCATGAGTGATAAACAAAAGGCTTCTCTTCCCTTCAAAAACATGTGCACTAAACCAATGCAAGTTGATTCTAAATTTGCAAACCTATTCCTTTAGCGCGACATCCTTCTATTAACACTTGCTCATGTTGCATTCATTAAGTTTTTTTGCTTTCAATGCACCATTCTTGTTTACTTACATAGAAGCGTGCCAATCATTCGATTGTGAACTATATCATGTTACAACTGTGCTCACTCCTTTGATGTGAGATCCTCGTGCACTAAATTAATGCATGTATAACCAAATCAACAACTTGTTACTTCACCTCACCATATTATAAGTAAAGTACAATTATATTGATATTTACATTGGGAATTGGCCTAGGGGTATTACAATCTTTATTGGATGCCCTGGTGTATGTATTTGGCATATGGTTGAGCTACATATTTGGACATGTAGTTGATGAGTTGATGAGGTGGTGATGTTGTACTTTATTTATGAGCCACAGATTGATCTACAGTTGATGCATGATTGGAACAGACTTGGTTGTTTGTTAGAGGCACTTTCTAGTAGTATCATTAGAACATGGTTTATGGATGATGTGGCATATGTGTATGGATATCTTTATTGTAGTTCATCTTGTTGAGGTTTGATGCATGGTTAATGAAATTTCTATGGTACAAGTGGTGGTGCATGGTTAATACACTTATGGTGCACGATTTATGCTTGATGGTTGAGACAAGTTTCTTGGCATATGGTTTTTGGAAATTGGTTTATGATAGAGAAATATCATGAGTGATTTGACACGTGTTTAAAGCACATGGTTGGCATGTTGTATGGTTGATAATGTTATTAATGATATTGATACACATTTGGAACATGGTTAATACACTTCAGTGATGATATCTTATGATATATTCTATGGTGTTGATGTACATGGTTGATGTGCATGGTATGGAATAGGATGTACATGGTTGATGGTTTGTTCCTGATTCACTACTCATTGTTGACATATCCTTTGCTTCATGGTTGATGCATGAGATATTATGTATGATTCTAATACCATTGATGTATGGTATGGCATGAGTTTAGATGGTTGATTCATGGATAGATCCAAGTATCGTCAAAGGAATAGAAGATCATGGTATTCTTGATCCGGAATTGTTGAGCAGATGATCATTGTTTTGGTAGAGAAGTAGCATTCACAGCAGAAGAAGAATACAGTGGTATCATATTATTCAGAGAGATTACCTTGAATCTTGTATAGAATAAGGGGGCATATATACCCAGAGGGGGAGTTATTATTTTTTCCTTGATTGGTTATAGAGATATGATTCTAGGAGGAGAGATTCATCAGATGCATGGGGAGAAACCTCAGGGACAGTTCAGTCAGGGGGAGAAATCCCAAAGAGATATACCCTTTTTCATTGATGTCAAAGGAGGAGAGCTATGAACCATGGCAGGCCATGTTCATAGATGTCCTCACAGAAAGGTCCTGGGGTTCATCATTGGAACTCTCTCAAAGAAAAATGTGCACAAAACACTACCAAATCCGAATTTGTTAGTCTTCCTCAATTTGCAGTCAATGAGATGATATTTCATGCAATTCAACATGAAAGTACTCTAGTCGAACATGGTTGACCTCAAGCATTCAACCCCATGCTGCATTTGGGCTCAAGAAGCCAAATGCAAGGAGTTGGACCCTACAATGTGGACCATGGTGCATAAAATGACTCGGAGACTGAGGTTGCTAATATGTATGTTCGATACCTAAGAACCACTCTTCTCCATTTTGTCATCACAATACCCATTGATGTAATTGTTGATGGTCTAGCCACCTCCACCATGGGATTGGAATTTAGGAACTTCCCCTCTATGAGATAAACCTATGATGAAATATATTTCCTCTATAGTTCTCATCAATGATTTCCCTCCAAGAATGAAGGTGTCAACATCTAGGTGTTAGTAGTTGATAAGGAGATTTAGCAATCTCCTTTGTGATCTCATCCCACCAATTTGAAAGAATTTATACAGGCCACACTCTCTAAGTTCTTTTTTGGTGTCATCATCATCAAAGACCACACGATCAACCTCCTCGTCTTCACATTCCCTCTAATGGATAGAAATTATGCCCAAGTTCAAAGATACCACAAGTTAGTATTAATTTTTCCAACTTAACTTTGGGCATATTCATGCTTTAGTTGTGATAGTTGTGGATATCTGTGACTAGTGCTTCTACCAGTGGTGAACATCTACGGGTCTCCTTAAGGAAACTCGCAGATGCATAGAGTCAAGTTTAAAAAGGGTACTTTAACCCCTAGTTTTGCAAATCAGTGGAAAAAATGAATGATGGAAAGAAACAGATGCGAAAATAAAACATAGAAGATACACAATACAATAGAGACACAGATATACATGGTTCACCCAGTGTTGGCTATGTCCACCAGATAAATTTCCAGTACCATCCTTTTTATTATCTAGCAAATGAAGGGATACAACCTACATCACACTCATTGTAGCTTCATCTTCTTTCTCTCACAATATCCTCTCTCAAAATACACTATTCCCACACATACACAGTCAAAATACAATGCCCTCATACAAAAACAGGTTTCCTTTTTTGGGGAAAAACCCTAACATAACTTTTGTCGTCAAATTTGTGACCTTATAATGAATAATCTAGATTGACTACAAAATTACAATATTTTACAAGGAAATTTTCCCAAAAACATCCTTTGGGGGCCACTATCCCCCATGCCTCCCATTCAAGGGGTAGGTCCCCCCCCTGAACTACCGATAGAAGGGAGATAGGCATACCTACATATGAATCAGGAAGATAATCAAGGTCTAGTTTCATCTTCTATGTATTCCTCTTTATATGCATCATGGGTAAAATGATTCATGTGCATAAGAGTTCCCAAAGATTTAATATTATATGTGGGTGTCCTTGAGAGCAATTTTTCCAAATTATTTGTGTTTCCCTTATTATAGTTGATGACTAGATGAATTTTTTGTAAAACCCCCATCCATTTGTAGTGTATGGTTTGTTGTAGCTTACTCTAGGATTGAAAATACTAGAGTGGATGGTGATTTGTGTCAATGATGGTCTCCTTTACCATCAGATAGTGCTTCCACTTTTTGACAACTTGTACCAAGGAATATAGCTCCTTGTCATATGTAGGGTAGTTAAGGACTGCCCCATGAAATACTTCAGAATGATAGTAGACAAGTCTTTCTCCCTACATGAGGACTACTCCCATGGCATACCCACTAGAAAATATTAATGCATGTTGTTATTGCATGGATGGTGAAGCTATTGTTGAAAATGAAGCTATGAAATTTTTAAAGTACTCTGATACCCCAACAAATATCCTAACTTATGTGCAATTCGTAAGAACTAGTCATTTCATAATGGCCTCCATCTTATCATGATCTATCTTCATCTCACGTCCATTGATCACATACCCCATATACACCAAAGACTATTGCGAAAACTCACATTTCTTGATATTGGCCAGTAGTTGGTTCTTCTTCATGGTCTCTAACACCTGCATAAGATGCGATATGTGTTCCTCCCAGGTAGCACTATAAACTAGTATATCACCCAAATAGACGATAACAAATGAATCTAGATAAGGGAGTAAAAAATCATTCATTAGTGTCATAACTAGCACAGCCGCAAAGTCGCTGGTGTTGGGGCTGGTGAACGTCGAAAGGTGTTGCGGCTGGTGAACGCCGAAAGTTAGTCTGGTGAATTGAAATGCATGGACAGCTAAAATGCACATAGAGATGAGGAAATCCAAAAGTTAATCTTAAATGTGGTAATTCCAAAGGTTAATCAATTAAACGTCGCAATCATGTGGTGGTATAGTAATTTCTTAATATGATTAGGTAAATGTTAAAAAGTAAACAGGTTAACTGATGCATTCAAAAATACAAGGAAGTTATGAAGAGTAAATCACATTCATTGATTTGGGAGGATGACTAAGAATATTCCAATGATTTCAATTGTTAGCCATCAGATTAGAATTTTAGATTAAAAGGTGATTAATTGTGCCCATCTCCAATAGGTATACGCCTTTCGGCATAAATATAGTTGGTGCATTGCATAAACCAAATGGATAACCAACAAATCATACAAACATTTCCTTATCTTGAAGGCATTCTTCCATGTATCTTCTTCTTTGAATCATACCTAGTGATATCTTGATTTCAAATCCATCTTAGTGAAGTACTTGGCATGTTGCAAATTTTCCAATAGATTATCGATCCTAGGTAGAGTGTATTGATTCTTTAGTCTAAACTTGTTCAATTCTTTGTAATAGATACACATTCTCCAAGTCCCATCCTTCTTGGGCACAATTATGATGGGTAACCCACAAGGTGAGGTACTTCGTCGAATCACACCCTACTCCAACAATTTCTACAACTGCTTCTTTACTTTGATTTCTTTCAGAACAGACTATATATACAATCCAATATTCAACGAGGGAGATTCTAGCAATAATTGGATTTCATGAGTCTCCTCAGCAGAAATATCAATGTCATCCCCTCTCATATTAAACGAAAGGCAAACGCAGTAGCCGACCTCCTTGCCAATGAGGGCATCATCAGGGAAAGGGAAAACATAATCTGGAGCATCAGCAACCCAGAGCCTTCCGAGCTTCACCATCGCTGCAAGCTTCTGGCTAGCAAGGATTACCCTACCCCGGATGGGGT
>ML777386.1:48337-73310 GCA_009831015.1 Picea engelmannii | reverse complement strand
TTGTGACTTGTTATGGTTTTGTGACTTGTTACAGTGACATTGCCAGGTGTCCTGGTTTCCTTTACAGGCAGGACACCTGGCCCCCATCTGGCATGTATCTCCTTTTTACAGTCAAGTTTTAATAGGAAGGGTCCTTTTTTATTAAAAAAAAAAAAATAATTGGATTTCATGTTCCACTTCCCTCTTAGGTGGTGTCCCTTTAGGATCCTGGAACACTCCCTTGTATTGCTTTAGTAACTCCTCCAATTCATTTTTTTTCTCCTTAATACATCTTTACATGGACGTCCTTACTTTAAATAACTCTTCACCATAATTATTCTATTTTAGAAAAAGTAAAATGTATTTCTTTCTAGAACCAATCAATTTCTTGGCTTGACTAGTACTAACCAATGAAATTTTTTATTTTCCTTTACGCGCATTGATGATAAATGATTTCTCTTCCTTGATGAGGTGGTATGGTTTGGCTCTCTGCATGAAGATAACATCCCTCATATACATGTCGGAGCTTCCAAACACCACATTGCATCTTTCAGTGGTACTACATCCAATTCTACTTCATCTATAAAATCAACACCTACAACAAATTTAATCTTGCACTACTTTGGTCCCCGTGGTGTAGAGAAGTCGGAGAGGGATTGTGTTGTTAAGGCACTCTGTAAGTGAAGTGACCGGTTCAAAACCTCTGGGGACACCTCAAATCCAACCATGTTAAGGGTTGGTGTAGTCCAGGCCAAGTGAAATCATTAGGTGATTTTTACGGCTTAGATGTCCCCGGGTCGTGGCATCTCAACCACAGGCCAATCCTACAAGTCAGTGATATTTATCTAAAAAAAAAAAATTCTTGCACTGCTTTGTTACCTTGATATTTTCATCCTTCATTACCCATTCCAATGGATAGGGGCTAGGATGATTGTGAACCTGCAACCCAATCTTATTGACTAAGTCTATTTCTCTGACATTAGCCTATGAACCAGAGTTGAACATAACATCCACCTTGGTATTCTTGACCTGAATCTTGGTGTGGAAGGTCTTGGTGATATCCTTCTCTTCCTGGTGATGAAGGATACTTAGATTCACCTCCTTCTACACAAATGTGTAGACAATTTTTCCATCCACATCAGAGCTACTTTCAACCTAATTTCTCGAATCTATTGCTCGAAGGTTATTTTTATTTCCATCCTTCTTGCGGTTCTTCGAGTTCAACTTTAGATGTAGTTTCCAACACTTTTCCTTGATTTGGCCATCAATGTTGCAATTATTGCAATGGTTGTTGAGATATAAGCATTGATGCATAGTGGTTTTTTTCTTCTTATATTTTCCCCCTTTCCACTTCTTCTTCCCCTCCTTGGAAGCTTCCTAGAATTCTATTTCTTCTTAGAACCACTTGGCTTCCCTTTCTTGTGGCCTATGTTTTCCAAATATTGTTCCTATATACATGCCTTGTCTATTTTCCTTGGCTTGAAAATCATCACTTTCTTTCGTAGATGACTCTGTACACCCCCCATATAAGTGAGGAGTATATCTGGTGTAATTATCCAGATGCTTAAAAATATCATAAGATAATAGAAGTACACACCATGTATAGAATGTGAGTGTGGATCACAACTCCAAGATAGATAAGTTACACAATAAATCCTTAAAGAATAGGAGAACCTCCTCGACATAACCAAATAATTCATACATCACAAGTTACATGTCCTCCAATAATGAATACATGATCTCTATATATACCTATTCACACTTGCACATGAGGCCCCTTTACTACTAGGCCAGCCCTGTTACATATATATTTAAACATTACATGTACATTTAGGCCCATATACTCTTACCCTTGGGGTCATATCATATACATTTATCCTATATATTCCCCCTTTGGGTCATAACATGTGATTTCTTGGGAAAGATACCCAACATTGTGGCCATATTTTTTAACTCCATCGTGTACTCATGTACACCCTGACCTTGCCTCTTCTTGAAGTAGTGCCATCTGATCCATTGGTCCTCTACATACTTTATAGGGTAGAATTGGGACCTTATGAGGGTTTATAATTCCTCCCACCTAGTTACTATAGGATCACCTTCCATCCTAAGTGTTTTTTATGGCTCTCCCATTAGGTTAAATCATGGCCCTCTAACTTCAATCTGGAAAATGAAATATTTTTCTCTTCATCTATATCGTGAATGATAAAATAAATTTCTAGTTGTTGCAACCAATGATTCATTTTTAATGTATTGATATCACCTTGGTATGGCTTTATGTCCATTTATCTTCCATCTTTAATAGGGACTGTGAAGGGTTAACAACTCTCAAAATCAAATGCTCTTTCTCAGGTTATTTCTGTGACTCCTTTCATCAGTCTTCCTTATCTCTCAATTTCCCCTTGAATTTGATCTCTGAGTTATATCCTCCATAATCTTCAAACACTTTGAGATTTATTGTTAGATCCTCCATGATGAGGTTCATATTGTGGTTTATATTGGCAACCTATGCTTCTAACCTCTCAAATACATCATCTTCTATATCTCAAGGGTTTTTATGAATAGACCCATCTGCCATGGCTAGGGTTTCTATGACTTCTCTTTAAGTTGATTCATGAATCCTACAAATTCCCACAAATATCGCGAAAAAAAAACATGTTCTAATACCAATATGATTTGTAAACTATAGTGGATATTCCACTGGAATAGTTTGACACAACATATCTGATAAATAAAACTGAAATATACACTATGAAGGTTAAATTCATTTATATTCTAAAATATTTAGTTACTGATTTTTGGCTTGTGCATGAAATAGATAAAATGTGAAAAATAGAGAAGAATAAAATAGAATCACACACCATCCACAAAATAAAACAATTATTTTCTCTAGGAAACTCTTATAGGAGAAAACCCAACTACAAGTTGAGGTTTATCTACTCTCTTTTCTCTGGTATAGAATTAATGCAAGTACAAATGAGAAGGCACTCTCTATAGAGATACCTAAGACATGTCTCCTATTGCATTGGTACAAAACACTAACCCCCTCTATTATTCTCTCTAGTTTTCCCACTACTAGTTGTTTTTCTTTGTTATGGAACAAAATACAATAACAGAGAATGTAACCCCTTCTCCTCCTAGTGGCTAGGTATTTAACATAGCCCGATAGCCATCTAGGGTTAGGGTATTGACTTCCTCAACCCTTAATTAATGGTTCGAATTGGAACTTTTATAATTTTATAGAAAATCCACTATGTGGCTATCCCCACATGTTTAAGTAATGGGGGTTGATGTGGCATACACTCACGCCATGGTGATCAATACGGTAGTTCAACTTGCAAGAGGCATAAATTTCTCATGCAAACTCTGATTGAGGTGATTCATGCATCGTTGGAAAGGTATCATTGTGTATAAAATAGAATTGTTCTCCATAGAAATGTTTGGACCATAAAAAATTGTCGTTTGATGCCTCAAAATGGATGCAAAAGATTTTAAACAATTTTTTGGACCCAAATTTCCAAATTTGGACCAGCCACCAAAATGGCCCTACAAGTTGATTCCTCCATTTTTTCCACACAGAAACTACTGAGATAGATGAAAAATAATATAATATCCAATCTAGATATGAAAATAAATATTACTACACATGAAGCACAAATCTTTACTCTTCGTCCATTTTCAATCCAAGCTCTAGGATTACCACCACCTTAAATGAGTGGCCTACATACAACAATGTCATTAGTATCTTACAACAAGGTGCACCAACTAGGTGGCTAGTCTATTTAGCTACCCACTTTCCACAATCTTACATCCTTTTAGAGTTTGCATACCTTCTTTTGATGCATGGAATAAATAAGGTGTTATCCTAGTCCAATCAATCACGCACCATTTCTTGATTATTTTGTATGTGGCATCATCCCTACTTATCTCATGGGATACAAAGGTAACCTACCTATCCAATATGAGTGATTTTTGGAAAATGCATTTGCTATTTGCTCTCCTAATCTAGTTTCACAAGTGGGGACACTTATAACTTCAAACAAGGAGGTATTCGGATTAGAACCAAGACCCCATGAGGTGAAGTGTGTTAATAAAACATGGAAAGTAGTAGATATTATTAATATAGTTTGATATTAAAAATAAAAGTGAAGAGAATAAATCAAATATAATCAACCTTCCTTTTGTGTCTAACAAGCTTATAAAGAAAGTCATTATTTTTTAAATATGTCTTTGAGTTTTAATGAAAATATTTTTGTTTTCCCTAGTTTATTCTATATCACTAACCCTTCAATTATAACCTCCTCATTATAGGAATATAACTCATTATTGGAATATATGGATGAAAATGCATTGAGGGATTTCCTTGCAAGGAAACACCTCAACCATGGGCATCCAAATATTTTTATTTTGAAAATAAAGACATTGATTTCTATCCTATTATCATATGCATGCTAGACGAGATACTAAGCTCCCCTTTGTTAATATACATATCATTATTAAAAATATATATTTTATGTTTATCCATCTAATTTTACTCATATTTTCTTTAAATACTCATATTTCCAAACAAAATATGAATAGAATGATAACCCAGAGAAGGAAACATACCTTCGCCCTCATTGTTAGTTGACAACAAGCCCTATTCTTGTTTTAGTACTATTCTACTCCTTGAACACCTACCCACAACTTATGGGTTACTTTTCTTTGAGCCAAGTGTTATTCCATCACTTGTACAGTTTGTGGGGGTCCATTGTCGCCCACTCCCAACATCTTTCTTATTCCATGCATCCTCAGTGGATGCACCTGTATTCCACCCATTATCACCACCTCTTCCATTGCATCCATCCACAGTGGATGTTCAAATATTCCACCCACCCCTACCACCATTTCCATCTGCACCATCCACTGAGGCTGCCATAGTAGAGGTTGCCTTAGAGCAGATTGTACATCCAAGCACTCCACCTATTAGCAACTCTCCATCGAGGCCCGATATATTCATAGTGAGATAATATATTGATGATAATTTTTTATGTATCATGAATGGAATTTATTTTATGCATATTTGTTTAAATTTCATTAATTGATCATTGTAACTGACGCAGGGTGGCATCACTAAGAATTAGGGTCAGGGAGGAGGTTAACACCCTCATAATTATTAGTACCATTTGTAGTGAGTTGTCTTAATTGAATTACAAAGTATCATTTTGTAAGTCTTTCAATTCATTGTGGAAAAAAACTTATATCATTGTTTTTTCTTTTTGTAGTCTCCAGAGCGACGAACCATGCCCATGCCTAATACCACTCGAGGTGATTCTTCGAGAAAAAGAAGAAATATAAATTTTCATGATGACCCTGAGGGTGGAAGTAGTCAATGAGTGACCAATGGCTATCATGTTTTATTTAGGCCACCATATGGTTTTTTTTTTATGGTAGGGAACTTGCCGCCATTTTTTATATTGGGCATGAGGTGCCATTTTGTAAAAAATGAACAATTTAGATGATGATGAATACACACACACACACACATTTCATGGTACATTTTTTATGAATCTTATTGTTTCTACATTTTATGTTGATGAATGTATGAATCTCAAAGTGTATGAATTTTATGTGTATGAATGTATGAATTTATTTAATTTGATTAATTGTTTTTTAAAGTTTTAATGAAGTCTATTTAAGTAAGAATAGTTTGTCTTTTCTAAAGTTATTATAAATACTTGTCTTACACATTAACGAATCTCTTATGGTGGAAAAGATTGTTAAGTGCTAAATCCATATGCAATTAATGATTCTCATTACCCAAATTTGACAAAAGACTAAAGACCCATCCTAATTTCCAAGAACCAATAATAAAAATCATGTAGGCTAACTTAATCACAATATAAATAAGAGAGTTGAAATATCACATTACTCTATCCAAAATGAAGTATGGTTCATTATAATGGAAATCACAACATGTTACAAGGGTTTCTTAATACAAAATCAACACATAAAATATGAGTGCATAATAAAGCCTCACATCAAATGAAAATATACCTCAAATTATCCATTAAGCTTGCCAAAATGTTCTACAATGTAGCCGAACACGAGAGCTCCTAAATTCCCAAATTATCCACCCTTTACAATGGAGAGAGAGAAATATTCTTTATAGAGTGAGTCTCTTCTCTTATACAGCAAAATATTATTATTTTATAACTAACTCCATGACAAGTAAAATAAATATTATAATAATGAATTAGTTAGATCTCTCCTCAATCCATGGTTTACCATGTTACAACATGTGGAAATTATCCTCTCCAAATCAATTCGCCCTCATCCAAAAATAGTAGTAGTATGCACCAAATAATGCTCATGAAGGGGACACACCACCAAAAATAGGCATCAAGCAAATTCAAATGTCAAGAGTCCACATGGAATGTTCACTCCATTAATGTGCATGCATGCAACCACTCTACACATGTGAATTCCAAGGTAGCCAAATCCATGTATGAATGTGCAAGATGCCAAGTGGATGGGGCATCCACAACAAAGTATTTTATCAATGCATAGCCTTGCCTTACCTTTCCTTTTCTTTCCTTGATTTCCTAGCCTTATCTTGCCTTTGTTTGCCTTGCTTTCCTGGCCTTTACTTACCTTTTCCTTTCTTTGTGTTCCATTACCTTGCCTTTACTTACCTTTTCTATCCTTACCTTTCCTAGTCTTTCCATGCCATGGCATACCATGCCTTTTTTTAACTTTACATTCCATGCCATGCCTTGCCTTGCCATAACATGCCTTTCCTTTACTTCACATTTCATGCCATTCCATGACATGCCATGCTTTGTCATTTCATTCCATGGCATGTCTTTCCTTTCCATGCCATGCCTTACCATGCCTTTCCTTGCAATGCCTTTTCTTCACTTCCCTTATGATGCCATTCCTTGACTTGCCTTTCATTTCTATGAATTTCCATGCCATTCCATGTCATGCATTGTACTCCCTTTATTTTCCATGTCATTCCTTGTCATGCCTTTCCTTGCCTTGCCATGTCATACCTTACCTTTCCATGCCTTGTCTTTCCATGCCATGCCTTTCCTTTCCTCGACTTGATATGTCATGCCTTGCCTTGTGTTATAGAAAATTTCCCCTCACCCAATCCAACTTGCTTGGATGGCCTTTCCATTTTCCTATCTAGACTTGAAGTCCCCTTCTACACTTCCCAGAGCCAAAAATCATATTTTTTCACATACATGCGCCCTACCAGTTAGACAACATGTGTGTACGTAGGTTGCACAACTACAGCCTGCGTACATCGTGTTTGGTGCTCAAAATTAAATATCATGTCGGGTTTCCATATCACAGCATGAGATCCATGATCCTTGACCTTCCATATACTGGAAACGTTCTGAATCATCCCTTCAGTTACACTTAAAGGCTATAAATTGATCCATATCCAAACCATGGAAGAGGAGAGAATTCAACTTTTGAGAGCAAAGATACTCTGGAGAATTTTTTTCTTCACATTGAGTCTGCATCCCTTTATCCTTGAAAGTCTAAACACATTGTTCATCCCCCAAGCTCTTCCTTCTTTGATGGAGAACCTCATTGTCTCCTTTATATGATCTTTCCTTTGGTGTATGATTGAAGTGGTGGAGGCCCAGCTGGAATGGAATTAGTTTCTCAGTTATGAGATGTGTTGATACGAAAGTTTGTCACTTATACACTTTTGTTGATCATTTTTTAATAGAAATACTCTTTTATCATCGAATTGATATCTTGAAAATATTTGAATTATTATTCCATCGGCATATTTTCTATGAATGTCAATGGATTATGAAATTGTATATGCTAACATCATATATTATCACCATATGCTTGTGTATATTGGTTGTTGAGGACAAGTTGCAGGTATAAATACTTGATTTACCTTCTCAACGGTGGTCTTCATCGAACGTCATTAGAGTTGATTTTTGCAGTCATTTCATTTTTTGTGGTTTACCCCATACCATAGAGTGATTTTCTTCATAACTGAATTGGAGACCATACTGGGGATTGATCTTTTGTTTGGGGTTTGGAGTGTTGTTCTCCTTGACTTACTCTCTGTTAGCCTGAGTTTCCTTATTGCATGATTGCTCGACAACCTATTTTTACTTTGCATCTGATTTTCTTAGATTAACCCTTGCCCAGATAGTTTTTTACTACATTTACATGGGTTTTCCCTTGACAGACGCGTACATACGTGAGTTGTCCTTCTATAGGGCATGTACATACATGATTTTTTCTCAAACAGTCGTGTACATCAACTTTTTAGGATTACTGGCTGAGTTTGATGTTTTTTGGGTGAGTTTTGATGGTTATTGAGTCTTCTTGGGTCTCTATCCTAATTGTGGAGTCCTTGCAGAGTGACAGGAAACCTTATTATTGTTGAATTTTCTGGCAGTTTTCTTTCTTATCATCTTTTTCATTGGTTTTCCTTGCATCTTGGTATGAATGTTTGATTCTTGGTATCTTGCTTGGCTTGTCTCTTTTGATTGAAGTAGCATCTATATATCAAGCTTATATTCAGTCCTTGCATTTTCATTTCTTTATATCAAAAATACATAAAAAAAATCTCATTTTTCATTATGACATTTTCTCTTTTGGTTATTTATAATTGATCTTGACATATGTGGAAAGATTGCATCTTATTGAAATTGTAGAGTTGCATTGAAAGTTGCATTTGAAAAGCTTACCATCTTTTGAGAATTTAAGATTAAGACTTAGCACTATGTTCATATTCATTTATTTGATATGCCAAGTCATAACATCATTGTTTTCATGACCACATCTCTTGAGTAAACAACGCCATTAAAAGTAATGTTGATTAATTAAATTTGATTAGAAACGATTTTATTTTTCAAAGTACACAAACAAGCATAGCATATAGGGCCTTGGAATAGGATTTTGTGAGTAAAATTCTCCAAAGCTATTAATCCAAACATATGTGTTTGACCAGGGAGTGGTGAAATCCATTGTGTAATTAGTGATTTCAAGACACTCCACTCGCACCAGAGTTAAGCATGAGGTTAGACAAAGTTGGTTGCAAAGATAACCCTATAATACCTTCCTAACATCATAGATATTTCTATGGTTTCATTCATATATGGGGGTGTTTCTAGTACCTTTACTTCTATTAGAGGCGGTGATTTCAATATTCTAGGCTTTGTTACCCTACCCATATAGTGGACCAAACTTACAAGTGCTATCTTGCACATTGGTTATATTGTGGTGGCTCTAGTTGCTTGACATAGGTAGCCACGTAGGTTACTTGAAGGTGTTATTATGCAGGTACCCATAGTTAGATAAGGGTCAGAAAACACAAAGCCTTTATGGAGGATTACCTCTGCAAGGGGATCTGACTGATTGTGTTTTTAATCCCATGAGGGCACTTACAAAAGATTCTTATACCTCCAATATTTTGAAGGGATTTGTAGGCCCCTCTTGGGTGAGACATACCTACTCTAGTGAGGGAGGCCCCTTTTCAATCACTATATCATGTGTGCATTGGCCTTTTTTATTTACTTTGGTATGCTCTTTGATTATTAGTTTTCCTTTATATTTTTTATTACATCGTGATTTTTCATTGCTATGATTACTGGAGGCTCCATGACCCCCTCAGTTGGAACTACCCAACCCATGGTCTTTTCTCATTCCATAGGGACAAATCATTTTGTATTTCTAAGTGGTGCGTTGAATCATGATACTCATCCAATACCTTGGGCCTCTAATCATTTTTATCTTGGTATTCCAGACATGTCTTTGCACTTTCTATCCTATGTCTCATCTTCTTATGTGAATCCTAGTTTTGGGTCTGAGGGCATGATGCCTCCTTTTTATCCCTTTTCATTTGGTGGGGTTCATATCCATCAACCAACTCCCATGGTTGGAGGTTGGAATCCTCCTTTCTATGGACCCAATCCTAGCTTCACTTTTCTAGGAGAAAGTGCTCAAATGGACAATATTTATTCTTCTTTCATCCCATCCATCTATCCTTCATATACTATGATGGTTCCTACAAACTCTTTTTTCATGGAGGACCTCCTTCTGTCCTCTAGTGTTTCATCTGAGGGGAGTCAGTTTTATAGTATGGGAAATCCCCTTCATGGATTTCCTTCGTATGGGAGAAACATATATCCTCACCTAAGTAACCATTGTTGTGTCTCTTTCTCTTTGCAAGCAGCTTCCTTAGTGATGATTCCCTTACAACCCTTTATGAATCAATTTGAAGGAGGATACCATCCTGTCGGACAAGGCCATGGTGTATACCAAAACCCTTCCTGACCCGCAATCTCTCAAAATCAGTCTTTCTCATAACCTTGGTCTCAAATGTCGCAACCAGCCACTACAAGTCATGCTGGAAACACAAGTCCAGTCACTGCGAGTCATACTAGAATTATATCACCAACCTATGCTAGTCATGTTGGAGATAGGTCAACAACCTATGCAAGTCATGTTGAAGACTAGAAACTAGCCACTACATGTCATGCTAGGAGCACAACTCTAGTCACTGCAAGACACACTGCACATTCATCACCAACCTCTTCTAGTCATGTTGGAGGTTTGTCAAAATCCTATGCAAGTCATGTTGAAGACAAGATACTAGCCTCTACAAGTCATGCTAGGAGCATGTCACAAACCACTACAATTCATGATGGGGAAATTCATATGATTGAGAAGCCTCGACATATAGGATGTAATCCCAAGTTACTTTGTATGATTTGAAAAGGATATCATCTAACTCATTTGTGCCTTGTTATTGCAGTGGTATGAGAAGTGTGATCCTTGTCTGATATCCCTTCAGGTTCTAAGTCATATTTCATTTCCCAACATCCTAATCCTTATTTGGTTGATACAGTGGTTGTGTCAATGTAATCTTCAGCTGACACCACTCCTTTTTTTGGGAGTGATGTGTCTCTTAACCATGGTGTCTCACATCCTATTCAACTGGTAGTATTTTCGATGCAATCTTCGAACGAAACCACTCCTGTTTTTTGGGGTGATGAATCTCTAGACCATGTTGTCTTGCATCCTATTCAAACAACATTTGAAAATGTGATCATGCCGATGAAATATTTAGTCGATCCCGCTCTTTTATTGGAGAGTGACAAGTCTAAGGAAGTGACATTTCCTATGCAATATTCGGTCAATCCCACTCTTATTTTGGAGGGTGATGCATCTTTTGACCATGTCCTTAGCATTTCTAGTCATGTAACTTCTGAAAAAGGGATCATTCCACTCTTTTTGAGCATGCTCCCTCCAAGTCCTAGGATGGTTTCCTTTGATTGGAATGATATCGTAGATGAAGGATCCTCCACAAGTATTTTATCCTCCTTGGCTTGGAAAGTTTTGGGTTCTCCCAAACTTGTGTCAGCTACCTGGGAGTTGCTAACTTTTGAGAGAAGTAATGCACGGAAACCCTGGCCTCCCCCATGATATGCTTCTTAGAACAACATTCCTGAGTCTTAGTTAATCTCTTTTCCAACTCTCTAAAAAAGTGAAAATATTTATGAGTGAACTTGTCTCTTTCACACTCATTAAATGGATTTGAAAGGACGTTTATTTGGTGTAAGTTTAACCCTTTTTTGGACCAAGTAGAATAATTTTGAGAAAGGAATACTCTAGTCAACATTGGCTAGAAGAGTTCTCCTAGGTATTGTTTTATACTTTTTCGGGCCTAGGGGACTAAATCTATGAAAAAAGACATTCTTTGGATTTAAGTTGTAATTGCATTCCATTATCTTTCTTGCAGTATTGATCCTATTCCCGGTTCTCACTTTCTTGTTACAATACTATTTCCTTGGCAACTTGTGTCACTAGCCAAGTAGAACCTTACTTATATCCTTTGCATCTTAACACCTTGTACCCTAAAAGGAAACATCCCCCCGAGTGTCCACACCCCACATGCACCTCCTTACATTTAGAATAGTTATGTTCTACTTTCAGAACTAGTTGCTTACATGCGACACTTGTTTCCTCCATTATATCATAACATTCATTTTCCTATGAAAAAACAAAAAAAGATAGGCGGGAAAAGAATATTATCTCATATTGGCAGCAGTCGTCTCACCTTTGAACATAGCACAAAATTTTGAGTCCACTTTTTATCCAATGTTTCATTTTAGCATGACCTTAGGAATCTAAGCTCATTACTTATAGTTTACTCCTCCAACTGGATATTCTCCCAGTACCTATGGAGAATTTGATCGATGCCTCCTGCATCACGAAGTTTCATCATCAATTTTATGCTTTCGGAGTCCTCCATATGTCTCATGTTCTTTTTCAAAGGATGTCTATGAGCCTATGTTGGCCATTTCTCAGAACTCTTGAAATTGCATGTTGGTCATAGCCTCAATGTGTCTCAAAGTTACATGAAGCTATAGTCCTACCATGCACCCTGGTCCTACTCTCATTATGGGTAGGTAACCTTGAACCCAACAGTCGACATCTCCTCATTGGTCATTGATTGGAGATTTTCCCTTGTGTTTCACAGAAATACATATATTCACACATTGGGATTCGTGTCGTTTCTTGGATGGCACTAGCCTTATTGATGGTTTCCTCGCCTTTTTTGACAGTATTCCTTATTGCCTTCTATTCAGAGTGTCTTTTTATTGCACTAATTGCATCTAGTGCATGTAAAAGATGCACAGGGTCGTTGGTTTGTGAACATCCTCTTCGTCTGAATTCATCCAAATCATCAAGCTATTGCTTTATACCTAGTTATGACTGATCAAATATGCCTTAATTCTCTCCTTTCAGTGGGTCTCCTTCCATCGACTTCACCTCATCTATTCTGGAAACGAGGCCTAGATTCCTATGAGTACCTAAAGGATTGGGGTCATTAGTGGTAGGTTCTCCCACCATTGACATTTGGGAATACTTCAATGTCTCTCGATCGATGGATTCTTCAAGTGTTCGACCTCAACACCTTTATTCACACTTGTAAGAATTTACTCGATGCCTTGATACCTACTTTCATTATCAGTAGGTTGTCTCACATTTGTTAACGGTATACCTTAATGATTGGTAATCAAATGAAGTCTCATTGTGTTCGACCTCAACTCCTCTATTTACATGATGTAGACTTGCGCCTTTGGCGGATTGTGTAGAAGACATGGAGCATCAGTTTACAGTAGCATATTTTTTGAGCTATTGCTATCGTTCATTGGGCCAATACCTATATGACTTTAGTGATCATGGGATATCAAATTATACTCCATTGTATACATATATCTTCAAATTGATTTTGAGACTGGTTTCCACTAGGCCTTGTTCATGACTATGACAACCTATGGCATGTGTCTACTTTGTATTTCATATTCATGGCCATGAACAACTATTTGTTATATTTCCACATGAATATGCAGTGTAATTTAGATTGGCATCCATGTGTACAACATCATTATGAATTGTAATATTCTCATGATCAACTAGCTCGTCCAACTAAGTCTCCATTACTCCACTTCTGGGAACTATAATGTATTTCAACCATCATAGATGCTCCTATGACCTCTCACATTAGGGGGCATCTTTTATAGTAAATTTTTCCTCACACCATGTAACCTGCTTGAATGGCATTTCCATTTCCCTATGCATACTTGAAGTCCCATTTTTCACTTCCCAGAGCCAAAAAATCATATTTTTTCCAAAATACATGCCCTACTAGTTAGATGGCATGCGTACACGCAGGTTGCACCATTACATCCAGCGTACATTGAGTTTAGTGCTCAAAATTAAAAATTGTGTTATGTTTCCATGTCACATCATAGGATCCATGATCCTTGACCTTCCATATACTGGAAACCTTTTGACTCAACCCTTCAATTCCACTTGAAGGCTATAAATTGATCCATATACAAACCGTGGAAGAGGAGAGAATTCAACTTTTGAGAGAAAAGATACTCTAGATAAATTTTCACTTCACATTGAGTCCACATCCCTTTATCCTTGAAATTCTGAATACATTGTTCATCACCCAAGCTCTTCCTTATTTGATGGAGAACCTCATTGTCTCCTTTATATGAGCTTGCCTTTCGTGGAGGATTGAAGTGGTGGAGGCCCAACTGGAAGGGACTTGGTTTCTAGGTTCTAATATGTGTCGACATGGAAGTTTGTCACTTATACACTTATGTTGATCATTTTTTAATAGAAATACTCTTTTCTCACCCAATTGATAATTTCCAAATATTTGAATTATTATTCCATGGGCATATTTGTTATGAATGTCAATGGATTATACTATTGTATATCCTAACATTATATATTATCACTATATTCTTGTGTATCTTGGTCATTAGGGACGAGTTGAAGGTATAAAGCTTTGAGTTGCATGCTCAATGGTGGTAATCATCAAACATCTAGACAAGGTAGGCTCTTGATCTTGTATTTTTAACTTGTTAATTTATATAGCATACTTGGGATTAGAGTTGACTTCTACATTCATTCCATCTGTTGTGGTTTACCCCATACCATAGATTGATTTTCCTCATAATACCTTGATGGATACCTTCACTAAATCCTAGGGTCTGCATGACCTCCCAGTCTAGGATCGTTTGAATTTAGAGTTGAATCACCTTTCAGATCCCTGCTAGATCCTTTCTAAATGTGCACAGGCCACTTTAATCCTTCGTGTAGGTCCAATAAAAACCTGTGGACGCTTTTATTCTAAGCCCATTTTGCATTTAAAATCTAAATTTAGTGATAGAACTTTTATTCTGGTGTAAATAGCATGTGACCACGAGCTTAAAACCAGGCACCTAACATAGCCCACAACTTCGGAGCTCTGGAGCTTTGAGCTCCAGGAGTTCTAACAGCACCACACTCCTATTCCTCAGAACACGTGAATTGCGAACCTCTGAACAAATGGAGGGAATCAATGACCCCAATTAATCATCAATATCTATGGCTTGCCAAGATTCCAGGACTCTAAGCTACTGGAATCCTAACTGGTCCAAGATACAATTCCCGTGAACGATTGAATGTCGAACTTAAAAATCTAACAACTGACGTTTTCGATGGATCAATGATCCATGTTAACTCTGAGCTCTCGTCTTTGGATATTTTCACATCACCACATCTCAAATCCTCTGGAGTGTCGAACTGGTGAACTCAAAAAGGTCTTAATCAATGGCTCGCATGCCCTAGTGGATAGACAACTCAAATATATTTTGGGCTTTGGAACTTCAGGCATTTCTGCAATACAACCCCTTGCTACTTCCTAACTCTGAATTAGCGGAGGTCATATATTCCTTCCATGTGTCCCTCTCTGACCAATAGTCAAGATTAACTTTGTCCTTTGAGCCTTCAAGATTTCTTGAATGCTCCACACCCCTGTTCTCCTGGATAGCTAGGATTCGGGACTATCCCTGATGTGCTGACATGTTTCCTTCTTCAATCGATGGTCCATATCAACTTTCGACTCTACGACTTCGAGATTCCTATCTCCTTTGCACTCAAGCTCAGAAAATCTATGCACTGCTTAGCTGGATCTGACGTATATCGATCCTCGTGCTCAGATCCTATGGATAAGATCTGTACTCCTCCTCTGATAGCTCCTTCTCTCATCTAGAATTAGATATGATAGCCCATATTTCCTCTATATCCCATCTGATGGCTAGTGTCACTCCTCGTTTGTTGTTGTCACACCTTCCTTCCAAATGAAGCATTTCTCAATATTTTTCAAAGTCTTGGCCTTCGACACTCACTCTGTAATTCGATTGCTCGATCTCTGCCTCCATTGCCTCTTCCAAGATTTCTCTCCCAATATGTTTTGAACTTTTGTGCATGCTTTGCACTATCTGAACCTTCAAGACATTTAAGACTTAAATATTTTTTTTAAATAAAAATCCTCCTATGCATTCCTTGCTCTTTCTCACCTAGATACTCCTTCAACACTTGGCTAAGTGTTGGTCCTGTGCACATCTCGCAAGGGACTTATCATCAAGATTCGATACTCAAATGAGTATGTGTGAACTCCTTGCACTTTCCCTGCATAATTCACATTATCTTTCCTAAGCTTGTAACTACTCGAACCTCAAAAGGTTCAGTCCCTTTGTTCTCCAAATGATTTTTTGTTCCCTCCTGACACTCTGCACTCATTCTCCTGAACTTTTCCAACACTTTAGTAGTGTGTGGGATTCGTGCACTCATTTCACTCGACTCTCTTCTAAGTCTTAGAATTTAAAATTTTACCAACGCACTCCTTGCACTCGCTCTATGCACTCCTTATAGAGAATCATTTTCTTATAATCTTTGACACTTCACTGAGTGTAGGAGAACTCCTTGCGCTCACTCTCAGAGTGTTCAGTAACTCTGATGTGGAGTCCTTGCACTATCCCTTCTGAGCTTGAGAATGATTATGGTGTGCCCACCTAGCAGGCTCCTCACAGAACTCGTGAATGAGTTCTTGTAGACTCCTTTCACTGACTTTTAAAGTTCTCTAACAACTCTAAGGTGCACTCCTTTCACATCCTTGAGAGCCCAAAACACTCAGAAAAATGCAGATAGAGAATTCTACCTATTATTGAAATGGAAAACATACATACATCCATGGCATTCATAAGCATACAGTAAACATTCAAATACATTCAGAAAACACATATAAAAACACATAGGAAATCATATGCAGGGAATTCTTCTCTTTTGTATTAATATTGAATGTTCTTTACAGTGTGTACAAGACTAGATTGCAGCAGAGTCTCAGTACTTTCTCTCCACAACTACCAACAAATCTCTACAAATATCTTCAACAAACTGACTAACTCCTAATTGGGCATACATTACATTGATTTATACATGAGGGTGCTTCTCGATCTTTCCCTCTAGACTAACTTAGTGCTATCACTTCACAATAAAAACAACATACCACTAAGGATTTATTACAATAAATAAACATCTAGTCTAAATCGGATCTAGATCCACCTAACTGTCATCCATTAAAGGAGACTCTACACTCATATTGTACAATTATAGTTGCTTGACTTTCCTTGATCCTTACATACTTTAATTACATTTAAAATTTGATATTTAAACTCAGAAATGAGAAGACCGATGCTTCTCTCTATGAGAACACTCCCTCCCTCACCACAACTTGGACTCCAACAAGTCAATAGTGAATAATGAGGTCTCATTCTTTCTTTTCATAATAGTGTGAAAAGAAGGAAGTTTTGGCTTCAAGTTTTTCGAGAGAAAATAGTGGGATAGTCGTGTTGAGTCTCTCGACCTTTTGGTAAGTTATTATTCATAAGTCTGTTCCCCCAACCCACAAGGCTCCAGCAATCCAATCCAATCTAGAAACAGTTCATGTGATATCCCCAGAATTCCTAGTGCGTTGTTGCACTGGCTACAGATGTGCTGACATGATGTTGAGTTGGAGTGATGTTCCTACATCATACTCCTATGCTGAAAAAAATCATGAGCTCCTTCTCATGGCTCCTTTGCTACTGCGATTGAGATCCTCTAGGGTCCCAAACTTTGATTCAAAGTTGTCCACATGCTCCTTTTATTTGTTGGTTTTGCTTCTGTCCTGATGTTGTTACGGTCTCTGCTCTGGTCATCCTCCATCTGTTGTTGACTGTCTGATGTGTTGACTTCAACATCAGCCTCCTTATCTCTTCACTATCCTTGTCCATATGGTCCATTGGATGGCTTCTCTTTTTCATTCTTCTCTTTTGTTGCATCTATTTCTCTTCATACAGATCAAAGGGAAGATCATTTTGATCTCCCATGCTTATTTTACCTCCTGTGGAATTCACTTGCCACTCCACTACAAATTTCACTTCTATAGCAATGATATTGAGATGTTTCTCAACCATCTTCCCTGGCATTTTAACTTCTATAAATTCCTCGGTTCTCTTGTTATCTCTTTGTGTTGGTACAAGTCAAACTTCATCCAACTAGTCCTTGGGCTGGAATTCTTCTCCATTCTTCATGACCGCATCCTTCTAGCCATCTTCCTCTATCTCTGGATTTCTTAACCAATCCTCCAGCATCTTCAAACATTTCTCTCACTGAGTGATCATTTTACCTCAATGCACCTCTTCTTTTATATCTTGGGAAGATTTTGATATCTTCTCCTTCTCCTCCTTCACGACAGTCTCTAATGGTTGTCCTTCTCCTTCTGCACATGCAATATGTAACTGTTAATTTTACAAACATTTGGTTGCATGGCCTCTTTTTTGGATGCCTCCTGCATCACCTCCTCATGCACAATGCATGCACTAGCCTCTACAGGGCTTATCGGTAGGAATATGTTGATTCCCCCAATGATCAAAATGCAAATATGATCCTCCTCCTCTCCTTTCAACACTCCTTTCTTATCTAAACTCCCTCCTAAGCTCTCGAGACTCTCAGACAATATCAACTCCTCTTTTCCCACTTGGAATCCTGAATTTTCATTTCTTCCCTCTTGGCATCCTACGAGATCTTCGACCGATATCTTCTCATTTCCCTCCTGGAAATCTATGAGATATTTGACCGATATCTTCTCTTCCTCCTCACTCGGGTTTTCTCCAACTTCTGGCTCACAAATGAAAACCATTTCCTCTATGTCACTGAGGTTTTCAACCTTCCTTAACCATCTTCTCAACACTTGTTTCCGCTTTATGGCAACCAATTATTGGATAGGAAACTTCACTTTTTTATTCATGGGCCATTCATACCTCTAGCTTCCTTGTGCTTCATGTTCCATTTTTTGCGTCAACTTGTCGAGCTCTTGTCTGGTATAATTGAGATCTCTATCCATCTCCTTGTTTCTCATATGCTTACCATCTCCTCCTTAACCTTGCTTCTGGCCTTCAGAAGCCATTTTATTTTACCCTTCCCTCCTGGCAAGTCTATGAACTTCCACTTGCTCATTGTGAGCTATAGTCAGCCTCTACAAAGATTCTCCTTGCTTATCCTATTGGTTCACCTGTTGGAACCTTCTATGATATTTTACACTCATGTTGAGTGTAAGAACACACATTGCACCCTCTCCTTCTCCTAATCATTCCTTTCTCTCTGGTTGTTGTACTCCAATCTCTCACCTCAATACATCCATAAGCTCTCCTTTACTTCAAGAATGCAACTGGTTCCTCTCTTTGATCCCACCTGGTTGTCTATTTTATGTTGCATACTTGAAAACAATTCTTCACACACAACAGAGCATCAACACTCTGTCTTCTTCGCCCTTTCATGTTGTCTATAGAAAAAAAGATCGTTATGATACCACTTGATAGTATCAAAAAAAATATGTTTTTGTATCTTCTATATGCAGAAAACATCAAGCTATGATACCACTTGATGGTATCAGAAAAAATATTTTCTATTTCCTGCTATCTACAGACAAAATCAAGCTCTGGTACCACTTGATGGTATCAAAAAAATAATTTTCTCTTGCCTACTTTCTACAAACAAAATCAAGATATAATACCACTTGATGGTATCAGAAAAAATATTTTTCTTTCCTTCTATATATAGATAAAATCAATCTCTAATACCACTTGATGTAGACCCCCACCACCTCCCGGGGTCAAAGTGACCTCTCGGTCTAGGATCGTTTGAATTCAAAGTTGAATCAACTCTTGGATCCCTGTTGGATCCCTTCTAAATGTGCACAAACCCCTTTAATTCTCCATGTAGGTCCAATAAAAACCCACGGGCACTTTTATTCTAAGCCCCTTTTCCCTTTAAAATCGAAATTTGGCACTAGACATTTTATTCTGGCGGAAATCGCACGTGACCACAAGCTTAAAATCAGACACCTAATAAAGTGCACAACTTCGAAGCTTTGGATATTTGGGCTTCGAGAGTTCTAACAACACCACAATCCTATTCCTCCGAACATGTGAACCCGTGAACCTCCAAACAAAGGCAGGGAATCGATGGCCCTAATTACTCATCAAGATCTATGGCTCACCAATATTCTGAGACTCCGGGCTTTGGGAGTCCTAACTTCTCCAAGGTACAATGCCCACGAATGGTCTAACATCAAACTTACAAATATAAAGGCTGACGTTTTCCATGGATTAATGGTCTATCTTAACTCTAGGCTCTAGGCTTCGGATCTTTTCACAACACCACACCTCAAAACCTTCGAAGTGTTGAACTAGTGAACTCACGAAGTTATTAATCAATGACTCACACTCCCTAGCGTATGGATGACTCAGATCTATTCTGGGCTTCGGAACTTCAGGTGTTTCTTCAACACAACCCCTTGCTACTTCCGAACTCTGAATTAGAGGAGGTTAGATCTTCCTTCCACGTGTGCCTCTATGACCAATGGTCAAAATTAACTCCATCCTTCGAGCCTGTGAGAGTTCTTGAATGCTCCACGTCCCTGTTCTCCCTGATAGCCGATATTTCAGACTACACCTGATCTACTGACACGTGTCCTTCTTCAATCGACATTCCATATCGATTTTGGAATCCAGGACTTTGGGATTCCTATATCCTTTGTACTCAAGCTCAGAAAATATCTGAACTCGCGAAGTTCGAAAGACTTTCAGGGTTAAACCTCATGTTTCTTACCTGAATCTAACAGTTTTCAATCCTCACGCGCAAATCCTATGGATGGGATCTGTACTCCTCCTCTAACATCTCCTTCTCCCATCTGGACTTAGATCTGATGGTCTAGATTTTCTCTACAATCCATCTAATGGTTGGTTTTGCTCTGCCTTTGTTGTTGTCATACCTTCCTTCCAAATGAAGGATTTCTCAATATTTTTCAAAGGCTTGGCCTTTGAATCTCCCTTTGGAATCTGACTGCTCGATATTTTCCTTCGTTGCATATCTTGAGCTTTCTCTCCCAATATGTTTTGAACTTTGCCGCATGCTTTGCGCTATCTAAACCTTTGAGAGATTTCAGACTTAAAGACATTTTTTAAAGAAATCTCCTCCTATGCACTCCTTGCGCTTGCTTACCTAGAGACTCCTTCAAAACTTGGCTAAGTGTTGGCCATGTGCACACCTTGCAAGGGACTTACCATCGAGCTTCTATAGTTATATGAGTATGTGTGCACTCTTTGCACTTGCCCTACAGAATTCATGTTATCTTTCCTGAGCTTGTAATTGCTTGAACCTCAAAGGGTTCAGTCCCTTTTCTGTCCAAATTATTTCTTGTACCCTCCTGGCACTTTGTGCTCATTCTCCTGAGCTTGTACAACATGTTAGCAGTGTGTTGGCTTCATGCACTCCTTGCACTCGACTCTCTTTCAAGTCTTAGAATTTAAAAGCTTACTTGTGCACTCCCTGCGCTCCCTCTATGCACTCCTTGCAAAGCCTCCTTTCCTTCTAATATTTTACACTTCACTAACTGTAGGTGCACTCCCTGATCTCACTCTTAGAGTGTTCAGTAATTCTGATGTGCACTCCCTTCACTATCCCTTCTAAGCTTGAGAATGATTCTGGCGTGCCCACCTAGCACAGTCCTCACATAACTCTTGAACGCATTGTTTCACACTCCTTGCGTTGGATTTTACAGTTCTCTAAAAACTCAAAGGTGCACTCATTGCATAGCTTTGAGATCCCAAAACACTCGGAAAACTACAGATAGAGAATTGTACCTATTATTGCAATGGAAAACATTCATACATTTATGGCATTCATAAACACACAGTAAACATTCAAATACATTCACAAAACACATATAAAAACACACAGGAAATCATATGCAAGGAATTCTGCTCTTTTCTATTAATATTGAATGTTCTTTACAGTGTGTACAAGACTAGACTGCAACAGAGTCTCGGTTATTTCTCTCCACAAATACCAACAACTCTCTACAACTCTCTTCAGCAAATTGACTAACTCCTAACTGAGCATACATTACATTGATTTATACATGAGGGGGCTTCTTGAGCTTTCACTCCAGACTACCTTAATGTTATCACTTCACAATAAAAACAACCTACCAATAAGGCTTTATTACAATAAATAAACATATAATCCAAATAGGATCTAGATCCACCTAATTGTCAGCCATTAAAGGTGACTCTACACTCATCTTGTACAAATAAAGTGTCTCGGCTTTCCTTGAGCCTTACAAACTTTTTACATTTAATTACATTTAAAATTTGATATTTAAACTAAAAAATGAGAAGATTGGCGCTTCTCTCTCCTTGGGATCTGCTGGTTGTGGATGCACTGACATGTTGTTGAGTTGGAGCGATGCTCCTGCATCACACCTTGCCATGCCAGGCCAGGCCTTTGTCACCTCAACAATATATCCATTTGGATATCGCATAGCTCATATCCATGCATATAAATTACAAATTTCATATGAGAATCCTTATCTTTATTAATGTTCAATTAAGAAATTTATGTTTATTTACACAATGCCTTGCATCTATTATACATTCATAGCACAATTTTGAACTAGTATCCACATACCAAATTTCTACAATTCAATTTGCATGTTTAAACAAATCACAAAACTATCATCATCATAAACACATAACAATAAAAATAATATCCCGCACTACATAAAAATATCCATATGTATACATATCAAATGTCTACATGATTATAACTAAACCAAACAAATACTAAGAAATGAATCACTAAGATAAGTAAAAATGAAATTTCTAACCTTCTAAGGCCAAAATATAGGTTGTTGCATTTACAAATCCATAGAACAAAACTATGATCTAAAATATGTTAATCCCTTTTTGCATGTCTTTCCATGTAGCTTCCCGTTTTAACCGATACAACAATAAATATATATATTTCCATAAGATTATGCAAGGAAAAATTCAAATCAAAATGTGGATTGCAATGAAACAAGAATCACAAAAGAAGGAACATTTCTCATCTGAAGAAATAAAAACAGTTTTCTAGGGACATATGACTTAACTTTATATCAAAAAATTCATTTCCATCCAATGAAGTGTTTTTTCCTTTCCATCCCATGCCATGCCTTTCCCTACCATTCCATGTAATTCCATGCCATGTTTTTCCTTTCCATGTCATGCCTTTCCTTTCCATTCCATGCCATGCCATGCCATGCCATGTCTTGCCTTTTCATGAATTGTCTTGCCATGGAATGCCTTTCCTTTCCATCCCATGACATGCCTTGCATTGTCTTTCCTTGTCATTCCATGTCATTCCTTTCCATGCCATGCCTTTCCTTTCCCTATCATGCATTGCCTTTCCTTTCCTTGTCATGCCCTGCCTTTCCGTTCTATGCATTTCCTTACCATGTCATGCCCTGCCATTCCATTTCATTCCTTGTCTTTCCATGTCATTTCTTTCAATGCCTTTCCTTTCCATGCCATGCCATGCTAAGCCATGTCTTGTCATGCCATGGATTTATTTACCATGCCATGCCATTTCATGCCTTTAATTTCCTTACCTTTCCATGCCATGCCATGTCTTTCCTTGTCTTTCCATTCCTTTTATTTCCTTGTGAATAAATGCCTTACCTTGCCATTCCATGCTTTCCATGCCTTGCATTGCCTTGCCATGCTTTGCCTTTTCATGCTATGCCATGCCATTCCTTTCCATGTCATTCCATGCCTTTCCTTTCCATCCCAAACCTTGTGTTTCCATGCCTTGCATTGCCTTTCCTTGTCATGACATGCCTTTCCTTTCCATCCCTTTCCAAGCCACTCCTTTTCATGCCATACCTTTCCATGCCAAATATTGTACTAGTCCTTTAACTGCTCCAATTAAATTCATGTCAGAACAAGGTAGCCTACCAATGAAGGCCCACAAATATGTTGGGCCACTTGTGTGGAGGATATCTCGTATAGTAGAATACTTTATAAGGATTTTGATATTTCATTTCATGAGATGAGAGGTTTGTTGGAGAAAACCATGTTTTCTTGTGATCTTCCTAACATTTGATTGTGACAAGATATGTTGGGCTGCATTACGGTCTTTAGAATGAGATTTCTTACCAATTATTTGAAAATCATCAACAACATTTCTAACAATATGATGACTTGTTTCTACACTTTTGACTATTTTAATGTTTAAAATTCTCCTAATAGCAGTCAAACTTCTAGATTTTAACAAAACCAAAAATAATTGGCATTTAGCATCATCGTATTTTGGTTTAAAATATTCTTTAATGATTTTATAAGAATGATAATGAATAGTACGGTTAGGTAAACTACCTTCAAGTGATGCTAGACCACTTTCATCCAACTGAATGCATTTAGGAGTTCTTCGTTGCACACTACTCAATCTAGGTAGGGAAACTGAACCCATATTCTGGCACTCTTGACCTTCGCGTTGTGGAGCTAACAACGTTGCAGTTCTTTCCCCTTCAATCACTCACAGATCAATTTTGGGAAGAGAGTGGACATTCCCATGACTAATTTCTGGAACATTTGACTATCCAACAAGAAGTTGCACCACAAGAACTTCTTCACCATAATGTTGTGCACTAGTAGCCTCTCTAATGTCATCCAATGTATAATCAAATACAAGAAAATATTCCATCATCTGGTCATCCAAAACAACTTTTCTTGATGAGATACTAATCGGATTGGTCTCTACTGAAATCCTACACTTTCCTTGTGGTGATGGAGGAGAAACAACATCAACATCTATTCCTCTAGAAATTGTATTACCCTCTTGTGAAAGCCTACACTTTGACATACGTAACTTTTACTTTTCTCTTTATTATTCTACCTGTTCATTGGTTTCTCTTTCCTCGATGACTTTCTTTCTCGATTCCGTAGGTTCTCCATGTTTAAAGAGAAAAATTGGCTTCCAAGCACCCCACCACAAATTTATATTACTATTACACAAGAAGGGAACAACTAAAAATTCCAATTCCAAGTGGATAAATTTGTCTTGGTATTACAAAATAAGACGCAACTAACAATTCCAATTCCAATTGGACAATTTTTTCTTGGTATTACACAAGAAGACACAACTAACAATTCCAATTGGACAAATTTGTCATGGTATTACACAAGAAGACACAACTAACAATTCCAATTGGAAACATTTGTCTTGGTATTACACAAGAAGACACAACTAACAATTC
>ML777386.1:26347-48237 GCA_009831015.1 Picea engelmannii | reverse complement strand
CTCAAATATATTTTGGGCTTTGGAACTTCAGGCATTTCTGCAATACAACCCCTTGCTACTTCCTAACTCTGAATTAGCGGAGGTCATATATTCCTTCCATGTGTCCCTCTCTGACCAATAGTCAAGATTAACTTTGTCCTTTGAGCCTTCAAGATTTCTTGAATGCTCCACACCCCTGTTCTCCTGGATAGCTAGGATTCGGGACTATCCCTGATGTGCTGACATGTTTCCTTCTTCAATCGATGGTCCATATCAACTTTCGACTCTACGACTTCGAGATTCCTATCTCCTTTGCACTCAAGCTCAGAAAATCTATGCACTGCTTAGCTGGATCTGACGTATATCGATCCTCGTGCTCAGATCCTATGGATAAGATCTGTACTCCTCCTCTGATAGCTCCTTCTCTCATCTAGAATTAGATATGATAGCCCATATTTCCTCTATATCCCATCTGATGGCTAGTGTCACTCCTCGTTTGTTGTTGTCACACCTTCCTTCCAAATGAAGCATTTCTCAATATTTTTCAAAGTCTTGGCCTTCGACACTCACTCTGTAATTCGATTGCTCGATCTCTGCCTCCATTGCCTCTTCCAAGATTTCTCTCCCAATATGTTTTGAACTTTTGTGCATGCTTTGCACTATCTGAACCTTCAAGACATTTAAGACTTAAATATTTTTTTTAAATAAAAATCCTCCTATGCATTCCTTGCTCTTTCTCACCTAGATACTCCTTCAACACTTGGCTAAGTGTTGGTCCTGTGCACATCTCGCAAGGGACTTATCATCAAGATTCGATACTCAAATGAGTATGTGTGAACTCCTTGCACTTTCCCTGCATAATTCACATTATCTTTCCTAAGCTTGTAACTACTCGAACCTCAAAAGGTTCAGTCCCTTTGTTCTCCAAATGATTTTTTGTTCCCTCCTGACACTCTGCACTCATTCTCCTGAACTTTTCCAACACTTTAGTAGTGTGTGGGATTCGTGCACTCATTTCACTCGACTCTCTTCTAAGTCTTAGAATTTAAAATTTTACCAACGCACTCCTTGCACTCGCTCTATGCACTCCTTATAGAGAATCATTTTCTTATAATCTTTGACACTTCACTGAGTGTAGGAGAACTCCTTGCGCTCACTCTCAGAGTGTTCAGTAACTCTGATGTGGAGTCCTTGCACTATCCCTTCTGAGCTTGAGAATGATTATGGTGTGCCCACCTAGCAGGCTCCTCACAGAACTCGTGAATGAGTTCTTGTAGACTCCTTTCACTGACTTTTAAAGTTCTCTAACAACTCTAAGGTGCACTCCTTTCACATCCTTGAGAGCCCAAAACACTCAGAAAAATGCAGATAGAGAATTCTACCTATTATTGAAATGGAAAACATACATACATCCATGGCATTCATAAGCATACAGTAAACATTCAAATACATTCAGAAAACACATATAAAAACACATAGGAAATCATATGCAGGGAATTCTTCTCTTTTGTATTAATATTGAATGTTCTTTACAGTGTGTACAAGACTAGATTGCAGCAGAGTCTCAGTACTTTCTCTCCACAACTACCAACAAATCTCTACAAATATCTTCAACAAACTGACTAACTCCTAATTGGGCATACATTACATTGATTTATACATGAGGGTGCTTCTCGATCTTTCCCTCTAGACTAACTTAGTGCTATCACTTCACAATAAAAACAACATACCACTAAGGATTTATTACAATAAATAAACATCTAGTCTAAATCGGATCTAGATCCACCTAACTGTCATCCATTAAAGGAGACTCTACACTCATATTGTACAATTATAGTTGCTTGACTTTCCTTGATCCTTACATACTTTAATTACATTTAAAATTTGATATTTAAACTCAGAAATGAGAAGACCGATGCTTCTCTCTATGAGAACACTCCCTCCCTCACCACAACTTGGACTCCAACAAGTCAATAGTGAATAATGAGGTCTCATTCTTTCTTTTCATAATAGTGTGAAAAGAAGGAAGTTTTGGCTTCAAGTTTTTCGAGAGAAAATAGTGGGATAGTCGTGTTGAGTCTCTCGACCTTTTGGTAAGTTATTATTCATAAGTCTGTTCCCCCAACCCACAAGGCTCCAGCAATCCAATCCAATCTAGAAACAGTTCATGTGATATCCCCAGAATTCCTAGTGCGTTGTTGCACTGGCTACAGATGTGCTGACATGATGTTGAGTTGGAGTGATGTTCCTACATCATACTCCTATGCTGAAAAAAATCATGAGCTCCTTCTCATGGCTCCTTTGCTACTGCGATTGAGATCCTCTAGGGTCCCAAACTTTGATTCAAAGTTGTCCACATGCTCCTTTTATTTGTTGGTTTTGCTTCTGTCCTGATGTTGTTACGGTCTCTGCTCTGGTCATCCTCCATCTGTTGTTGACTGTCTGATGTGTTGACTTCAACATCAGCCTCCTTATCTCTTCACTATCCTTGTCCATATGGTCCATTGGATGGCTTCTCTTTTTCATTCTTCTCTTTTGTTGCATCTATTTCTCTTCATACAGATCAAAGGGAAGATCATTTTGATCTCCCATGCTTATTTTACCTCCTGTGGAATTCACTTGCCACTCCACTACAAATTTCACTTCTATAGCAATGATATTGAGATGTTTCTCAACCATCTTCCCTGGCATTTTAACTTCTATAAATTCCTCGGTTCTCTTGTTATCTCTTTGTGTTGGTACAAGTCAAACTTCATCCAACTAGTCCTTGGGCTGGAATTCTTCTCCATTCTTCATGACCGCATCCTTCTAGCCATCTTCCTCTATCTCTGGATTTCTTAACCAATCCTCCAGCATCTTCAAACATTTCTCTCACTGAGTGATCATTTTACCTCAATGCACCTCTTCTTTTATATCTTGGGAAGATTTTGATATCTTCTCCTTCTCCTCCTTCACGACAGTCTCTAATGGTTGTCCTTCTCCTTCTGCACATGCAATATGTAACTGTTAATTTTACAAACATTTGGTTGCATGGCCTCTTTTTTGGATGCCTCCTGCATCACCTCCTCATGCACAATGCATGCACTAGCCTCTACAGGGCTTATCGGTAGGAATATGTTGATTCCCCCAATGATCAAAATGCAAATATGATCCTCCTCCTCTCCTTTCAACACTCCTTTCTTATCTAAACTCCCTCCTAAGCTCTCGAGACTCTCAGACAATATCAACTCCTCTTTTCCCACTTGGAATCCTGAATTTTCATTTCTTCCCTCTTGGCATCCTACGAGATCTTCGACCGATATCTTCTCATTTCCCTCCTGGAAATCTATGAGATATTTGACCGATATCTTCTCTTCCTCCTCACTCGGGTTTTCTCCAACTTCTGGCTCACAAATGAAAACCATTTCCTCTATGTCACTGAGGTTTTCAACCTTCCTTAACCATCTTCTCAACACTTGTTTCCGCTTTATGGCAACCAATTATTGGATAGGAAACTTCACTTTTTTATTCATGGGCCATTCATACCTCTAGCTTCCTTGTGCTTCATGTTCCATTTTTTGCGTCAACTTGTCGAGCTCTTGTCTGGTATAATTGAGATCTCTATCCATCTCCTTGTTTCTCATATGCTTACCATCTCCTCCTTAACCTTGCTTCTGGCCTTCAGAAGCCATTTTATTTTACCCTTCCCTCCTGGCAAGTCTATGAACTTCCACTTGCTCATTGTGAGCTATAGTCAGCCTCTACAAAGATTCTCCTTGCTTATCCTATTGGTTCACCTGTTGGAACCTTCTATGATATTTTACACTCATGTTGAGTGTAAGAACACACATTGCACCCTCTCCTTCTCCTAATCATTCCTTTCTCTCTGGTTGTTGTACTCCAATCTCTCACCTCAATACATCCATAAGCTCTCCTTTACTTCAAGAATGCAACTGGTTCCTCTCTTTGATCCCACCTGGTTGTCTATTTTATGTTGCATACTTGAAAACAATTCTTCACACACAACAGAGCATCAACACTCTGTCTTCTTCGCCCTTTCATGTTGTCTATAGAAAAAAAGATCGTTATGATACCACTTGATAGTATCAAAAAAAATATGTTTTTGTATCTTCTATATGCAGAAAACATCAAGCTATGATACCACTTGATGGTATCAGAAAAAATATTTTCTATTTCCTGCTATCTACAGACAAAATCAAGCTCTGGTACCACTTGATGGTATCAAAAAAATAATTTTCTCTTGCCTACTTTCTACAAACAAAATCAAGATATAATACCACTTGATGGTATCAGAAAAAATATTTTTCTTTCCTTCTATATATAGATAAAATCAATCTCTAATACCACTTGATGTAGACCCCCACCACCTCCCGGGGTCAAAGTGACCTCTCGGTCTAGGATCGTTTGAATTCAAAGTTGAATCAACTCTTGGATCCCTGTTGGATCCCTTCTAAATGTGCACAAACCCCTTTAATTCTCCATGTAGGTCCAATAAAAACCCACGGGCACTTTTATTCTAAGCCCCTTTTCCCTTTAAAATCGAAATTTGGCACTAGACATTTTATTCTGGCGGAAATCGCACGTGACCACAAGCTTAAAATCAGACACCTAATAAAGTGCACAACTTCGAAGCTTTGGATATTTGGGCTTCGAGAGTTCTAACAACACCACAATCCTATTCCTCCGAACATGTGAACCCGTGAACCTCCAAACAAAGGCAGGGAATCGATGGCCCTAATTACTCATCAAGATCTATGGCTCACCAATATTCTGAGACTCCGGGCTTTGGGAGTCCTAACTTCTCCAAGGTACAATGCCCACGAATGGTCTAACATCAAACTTACAAATATAAAGGCTGACGTTTTCCATGGATTAATGGTCTATCTTAACTCTAGGCTCTAGGCTTCGGATCTTTTCACAACACCACACCTCAAAACCTTCGAAGTGTTGAACTAGTGAACTCACGAAGTTATTAATCAATGACTCACACTCCCTAGCGTATGGATGACTCAGATCTATTCTGGGCTTCGGAACTTCAGGTGTTTCTTCAACACAACCCCTTGCTACTTCCGAACTCTGAATTAGAGGAGGTTAGATCTTCCTTCCACGTGTGCCTCTATGACCAATGGTCAAAATTAACTCCATCCTTCGAGCCTGTGAGAGTTCTTGAATGCTCCACGTCCCTGTTCTCCCTGATAGCCGATATTTCAGACTACACCTGATCTACTGACACGTGTCCTTCTTCAATCGACATTCCATATCGATTTTGGAATCCAGGACTTTGGGATTCCTATATCCTTTGTACTCAAGCTCAGAAAATATCTGAACTCGCGAAGTTCGAAAGACTTTCAGGGTTAAACCTCATGTTTCTTACCTGAATCTAACAGTTTTCAATCCTCACGCGCAAATCCTATGGATGGGATCTGTACTCCTCCTCTAACATCTCCTTCTCCCATCTGGACTTAGATCTGATGGTCTAGATTTTCTCTACAATCCATCTAATGGTTGGTTTTGCTCTGCCTTTGTTGTTGTCATACCTTCCTTCCAAATGAAGGATTTCTCAATATTTTTCAAAGGCTTGGCCTTTGAATCTCCCTTTGGAATCTGACTGCTCGATATTTTCCTTCGTTGCATATCTTGAGCTTTCTCTCCCAATATGTTTTGAACTTTGCCGCATGCTTTGCGCTATCTAAACCTTTGAGAGATTTCAGACTTAAAGACATTTTTTAAAGAAATCTCCTCCTATGCACTCCTTGCGCTTGCTTACCTAGAGACTCCTTCAAAACTTGGCTAAGTGTTGGCCATGTGCACACCTTGCAAGGGACTTACCATCGAGCTTCTATAGTTATATGAGTATGTGTGCACTCTTTGCACTTGCCCTACAGAATTCATGTTATCTTTCCTGAGCTTGTAATTGCTTGAACCTCAAAGGGTTCAGTCCCTTTTCTGTCCAAATTATTTCTTGTACCCTCCTGGCACTTTGTGCTCATTCTCCTGAGCTTGTACAACATGTTAGCAGTGTGTTGGCTTCATGCACTCCTTGCACTCGACTCTCTTTCAAGTCTTAGAATTTAAAAGCTTACTTGTGCACTCCCTGCGCTCCCTCTATGCACTCCTTGCAAAGCCTCCTTTCCTTCTAATATTTTACACTTCACTAACTGTAGGTGCACTCCCTGATCTCACTCTTAGAGTGTTCAGTAATTCTGATGTGCACTCCCTTCACTATCCCTTCTAAGCTTGAGAATGATTCTGGCGTGCCCACCTAGCACAGTCCTCACATAACTCTTGAACGCATTGTTTCACACTCCTTGCGTTGGATTTTACAGTTCTCTAAAAACTCAAAGGTGCACTCATTGCATAGCTTTGAGATCCCAAAACACTCGGAAAACTACAGATAGAGAATTGTACCTATTATTGCAATGGAAAACATTCATACATTTATGGCATTCATAAACACACAGTAAACATTCAAATACATTCACAAAACACATATAAAAACACACAGGAAATCATATGCAAGGAATTCTGCTCTTTTCTATTAATATTGAATGTTCTTTACAGTGTGTACAAGACTAGACTGCAACAGAGTCTCGGTTATTTCTCTCCACAAATACCAACAACTCTCTACAACTCTCTTCAGCAAATTGACTAACTCCTAACTGAGCATACATTACATTGATTTATACATGAGGGGGCTTCTTGAGCTTTCACTCCAGACTACCTTAATGTTATCACTTCACAATAAAAACAACCTACCAATAAGGCTTTATTACAATAAATAAACATATAATCCAAATAGGATCTAGATCCACCTAATTGTCAGCCATTAAAGGTGACTCTACACTCATCTTGTACAAATAAAGTGTCTCGGCTTTCCTTGAGCCTTACAAACTTTTTACATTTAATTACATTTAAAATTTGATATTTAAACTAAAAAATGAGAAGATTGGCGCTTCTCTCTCCTTGGGATCTGCTGGTTGTGGATGCACTGACATGTTGTTGAGTTGGAGCGATGCTCCTGCATCACACCTTGCCATGCCAGGCCAGGCCTTTGTCACCTCAACAATATATCCATTTGGATATCGCATAGCTCATATCCATGCATATAAATTACAAATTTCATATGAGAATCCTTATCTTTATTAATGTTCAATTAAGAAATTTATGTTTATTTACACAATGCCTTGCATCTATTATACATTCATAGCACAATTTTGAACTAGTATCCACATACCAAATTTCTACAATTCAATTTGCATGTTTAAACAAATCACAAAACTATCATCATCATAAACACATAACAATAAAAATAATATCCCGCACTACATAAAAATATCCATATGTATACATATCAAATGTCTACATGATTATAACTAAACCAAACAAATACTAAGAAATGAATCACTAAGATAAGTAAAAATGAAATTTCTAACCTTCTAAGGCCAAAATATAGGTTGTTGCATTTACAAATCCATAGAACAAAACTATGATCTAAAATATGTTAATCCCTTTTTGCATGTCTTTCCATGTAGCTTCCCGTTTTAACCGATACAACAATAAATATATATATTTCCATAAGATTATGCAAGGAAAAATTCAAATCAAAATGTGGATTGCAATGAAACAAGAATCACAAAAGAAGGAACATTTCTCATCTGAAGAAATAAAAACAGTTTTCTAGGGACATATGACTTAACTTTATATCAAAAAATTCATTTCCATCCAATGAAGTGTTTTTTCCTTTCCATCCCATGCCATGCCTTTCCCTACCATTCCATGTAATTCCATGCCATGTTTTTCCTTTCCATGTCATGCCTTTCCTTTCCATTCCATGCCATGCCATGCCATGCCATGTCTTGCCTTTTCATGAATTGTCTTGCCATGGAATGCCTTTCCTTTCCATCCCATGACATGCCTTGCATTGTCTTTCCTTGTCATTCCATGTCATTCCTTTCCATGCCATGCCTTTCCTTTCCCTATCATGCATTGCCTTTCCTTTCCTTGTCATGCCCTGCCTTTCCGTTCTATGCATTTCCTTACCATGTCATGCCCTGCCATTCCATTTCATTCCTTGTCTTTCCATGTCATTTCTTTCAATGCCTTTCCTTTCCATGCCATGCCATGCTAAGCCATGTCTTGTCATGCCATGGATTTATTTACCATGCCATGCCATTTCATGCCTTTAATTTCCTTACCTTTCCATGCCATGCCATGTCTTTCCTTGTCTTTCCATTCCTTTTATTTCCTTGTGAATAAATGCCTTACCTTGCCATTCCATGCTTTCCATGCCTTGCATTGCCTTGCCATGCTTTGCCTTTTCATGCTATGCCATGCCATTCCTTTCCATGTCATTCCATGCCTTTCCTTTCCATCCCAAACCTTGTGTTTCCATGCCTTGCATTGCCTTTCCTTGTCATGACATGCCTTTCCTTTCCATCCCTTTCCAAGCCACTCCTTTTCATGCCATACCTTTCCATGCCAAATATTGTACTAGTCCTTTAACTGCTCCAATTAAATTCATGTCAGAACAAGGTAGCCTACCAATGAAGGCCCACAAATATGTTGGGCCACTTGTGTGGAGGATATCTCGTATAGTAGAATACTTTATAAGGATTTTGATATTTCATTTCATGAGATGAGAGGTTTGTTGGAGAAAACCATGTTTTCTTGTGATCTTCCTAACATTTGATTGTGACAAGATATGTTGGGCTGCATTACGGTCTTTAGAATGAGATTTCTTACCAATTATTTGAAAATCATCAACAACATTTCTAACAATATGATGACTTGTTTCTACACTTTTGACTATTTTAATGTTTAAAATTCTCCTAATAGCAGTCAAACTTCTAGATTTTAACAAAACCAAAAATAATTGGCATTTAGCATCATCGTATTTTGGTTTAAAATATTCTTTAATGATTTTATAAGAATGATAATGAATAGTACGGTTAGGTAAACTACCTTCAAGTGATGCTAGACCACTTTCATCCAACTGAATGCATTTAGGAGTTCTTCGTTGCACACTACTCAATCTAGGTAGGGAAACTGAACCCATATTCTGGCACTCTTGACCTTCGCGTTGTGGAGCTAACAACGTTGCAGTTCTTTCCCCTTCAATCACTCACAGATCAATTTTGGGAAGAGAGTGGACATTCCCATGACTAATTTCTGGAACATTTGACTATCCAACAAGAAGTTGCACCACAAGAACTTCTTCACCATAATGTTGTGCACTAGTAGCCTCTCTAATGTCATCCAATGTATAATCAAATACAAGAAAATATTCCATCATCTGGTCATCCAAAACAACTTTTCTTGATGAGATACTAATCGGATTGGTCTCTACTGAAATCCTACACTTTCCTTGTGGTGATGGAGGAGAAACAACATCAACATCTATTCCTCTAGAAATTGTATTACCCTCTTGTGAAAGCCTACACTTTGACATACGTAACTTTTACTTTTCTCTTTATTATTCTACCTGTTCATTGGTTTCTCTTTCCTCGATGACTTTCTTTCTCGATTCCGTAGGTTCTCCATGTTTAAAGAGAAAAATTGGCTTCCAAGCACCCCACCACAAATTTATATTACTATTACACAAGAAGGGAACAACTAAAAATTCCAATTCCAAGTGGATAAATTTGTCTTGGTATTACAAAATAAGACGCAACTAACAATTCCAATTCCAATTGGACAATTTTTTCTTGGTATTACACAAGAAGACACAACTAACAATTCCAATTGGACAAATTTGTCATGGTATTACACAAGAAGACACAACTAACAATTCCAATTGGAAACATTTGTCTTGGTATTACACAAGAAGACACAACTAACAATTCCAATTGGACAAATTTGTATTGGTATTACAAAAGAATACACAAACAACAATTATAATTCCACTTGGACAAATTTTTCTTCCAATTCCTCCCACGATTGTCTTGCAATAGCAAAACATTGTCTATGAATTAAAAAATGATACAAAAAGAATAAAAACCTATTTTTTCTTGATATTTTTTCGTGTAGATGTCGGGTTGTTCGATTTTTTTAGATAGAATAGGTTGATAATTGTACTTGGCACATAAAACTACACAGTAGAAACACATGTGTTTTCCCATAATACATGTGTGCTAAAGAACTTGCACATTCTAGGAACACATACACATTCCTGCTAGGTAGAGATGAGTGCCCAACTGCAAGGATTTCAAGTCATAAGAGCATGTGCGTAGACCAAAAATCTTTATTAATGAATATGTATAGGGTTTTGGGGACAACTAGGACCTAAGGGCTTATGATTGAAGGTGTTTTAAAGCATAGATAAATGGTTAGATCACCAAGATGTGGGTGGAAGGATTGTGGGTTAGATGCAAAATGTAAAGAGAGAAGGGGGGTATAGATGGATTGTTTTGAGAATATTGTAAAGAATATTGAATCCACTAAAATATTATGCTTATATGAAAATAAAAAAGGAGAATCAACGTACCATAATCATCATTAAACCATGTGAAATCATTATTAAACCATAGGTGAACAATCATATCCATGAAATATTATTATTAAACAAGAGGTATAGGCATAATGCACTTAGGCCTTGGGTGTGGAGGGGGTTAATGGTAGAGTATAGGCTATGCCTAGGATTATAAGGAGCTAGGGGAGTCTAGGTCATGATCTAGTTCAATGACGCAAACGCGCCACCCAGGTCACGTCTGCTCCCACGGGACCTTCTCCCTCAATGGCCCAAAGAACGAAAACGCTCTTCAACTCCCTTATCGGGAGTTCTCAATACCCACAAAACTCTCTTTCTAACCTCCCTTCTTTCAATCGGGAAAACGGACCTCGCAAGATCGCGAGTCCTGAAAGCACAGGATCCAGGTCTTTCAAATCTCTGAAATCCGATGGGGTTCAATGCCAATGCTCTTCCTATCGGGAATCCTCCCGTCGAGAAATCAGCACTCGTACTATCATGATTCCTTTCTCTCACGAATCCCCGACTCCCGATTTTCGATGCCACCTGGCGTCGACCCACGGTGAGGTTCGAACTTACAACACCTATCCTCCACTGCGGGCCTTAACCCTGTCGGGAAATCGCGTATCGGGCTATCGTGATTTCCATGATCAATGTTCACGAGGATTTCAAATACCCGAACTCCGGTATGTTGACACATGTTCTCCACTCAGTACGTCGACTATGTGGTTATCGTGTTTCATGATTTCGTGACTTCTCCGGTCATGAGTCTCTTGTCATCGAGAATCCTGAAATACCGAACTCCGATGCACGAACTCTGATGCACGGGCAAACTCTCTCCTCCACGTCACCCTCTCCTCGTCGTGCTATCGGGTATCACAAAATCGAGATTTCAATTGTAACAATTCCTTTGTAGGTGGAAACCCCGAATGGAAAACCTCGACTCTTCGGGATTGCTGACACGTGTCTCTTCTGGGATCTACGGCTATAATCCTTTTCAGGATTTCGGGACTTTCAAGGTTCCCGATTTCTTTCCCTGGGAAACCCCGATGATACCAATATCCTGACATCTCCTCCAAGTTCTCCTCCTCTTCTCGCTAGGACTTAATTCCTGCACAACTTCCCGAAATCTAATGGATGACGGGATTTTGCAGCTTCCTTGGCGAATCCTGAATCGTCGATTCCTCCTCCTTGAAGATTCCTCGAGAATGGCTAAGTGTTCCTACTCATCACTTGTACTTCACGCCTGCGTTCGAAACTCTTAATCGAACCTTCCTCGGCATGAACCCCTGTGCTCTCTTTTAAAAATATTACGAAGGTGCTACACCTACTGAGCTTATCCACTCTAATTCTTTCAGATGATTTTGCGCGCACTCCTTGCGCTCAACATTCAACAACTTCCCCAAGTATTGAATATTTCAGACTCTGCGCACTTCCTGCAGCAGCAATCTTTGATTTCCTTTGCTCAGATTCACAACCAAGACTTTTGCTTCATCCTGTGCACTCCTTGCACGGCTTCAACAACCCACTCTCACTTCTGGGTGAATGAGAACAAGTGTTAAACTAGCTGGGCCTTCATCAACGTGCTCCTTGCGGATGAATTCAACTGCACGCCTTGCAGGAATCTCCCGGCTCAGATAGAGAAACAATTGAAACTTATTCTCTCCCCTCTCAGACTTCATTTTGAAACCTGGAATCACATGCACAACATATACAAAGCAAATGCATACCAAGAAGCAAACATTCATGAGCACATAAACAATATACCCAGAGAAACAACACCAACCATGAGTTTGAATCAGAACTTTCTTCTATTAATTCGACATCTGTACATGGGTGTTCTTCATACAATTCTCTGCATGCTCTTCTCTTCTTTCTCCTGAATAATGTTACAATGATACAATGAGGGTGTCTATATCTGTTTTCCCTCTCATACTCTAAACTATCAAATCTAGACTTAAACATCCTATCTACTAGCATTAAATCTATTAAATGTCTCCTATCTACTTCAGACAAGAGCGTATGGCTCGAGGTCTGATACAATATACAAAAGGTTCTCCTTCATAAAGGATTCATTGAAGACTTGTGCTACAATCCCAAAGCACTTTCAAAAAAAATTGGTTTGTTTATCCAATTGATCTCCGCTTGATGTGCTGACTCGCTTGTTGAGTTGACGATGCTCCTGCATCATACTCCTCGGCTTGAAAACTTTCATGGGCTCCTGTCCATGAGCTCCTGTACGGTCTTTCCATGCTTCTGAATCACTGCTTCAGTCTCCCAGTTGGCATCTTCTATTGGGTGTTCCTTCCATTTGATCAGATACTCGAAGTATTGCTTCCGCCTGGTCTTTTTGCTCACCCTCTTGTCAAGTATACTCTCCATCTGTGGCTTTTCTGCAATCGTCATCTGCTTCTGCCACTGGACCTCTGGTTGTTCATCACTTCCAGCTCCTACTTCCTTAGCCTTGTAGGGATATAAGTCTGAGACATTGAATGTCGGAGATATTCCGATCTCATCCGGCAATTCAATTTCATAAGCATTTTCTCCCAACTTCTTCAGGACTCTGCATGGCCCAATTTTCTTCATCTTCAGCTTGTTGTATGTTCCCCTCGGGAACCTTTCCTTCCTTAGATGTGCCTGAACTAGATCACCAACTTCGAACTGAAGTTGTCTCCGATGTTGATCTGCTCTACGCTTATATTCTTTGTTTGATTCCAGCAATCGCTCCTTCACCCTACTGTGAAGTTCTTCCATCGCCTCTGTGAATTCTTCAGCGCTTGCACTCTTAGTCATTATCTGCTTTGGATCCCTCAGTTCAGATACTCCTCTTGGTTGTCTACCATATATAATTTCAAATGGACTTTTTCCTGTGCTCCTGTTCACTGAGTCGTTGTACGCAAACTCTGCCTATGGCAACACATTGTCCCAGCTGCTATGGTGCTCTGTCACCAGGCTTCTTAATAAATCTCCCAGACTTCGATTTACCACCTCTGTTTTCCCATTCATCTGAGGATGATAGGCAGAACTAAACATCAAGTCAGTCCTCATCTTCTTCCAGAGTGTCCTCCAGAAATTTCTAATGAATTTCGTATCCCTGTCCGATACTATGCTTCTGCGTAAACCATGAAGTCAAATGATCTCCTTGAAGAACAAATTTGCGATATGAGTCGCATCGCTGGTATTCTGGCATGGAATAAAATGTGCCATTTTGTAAAACCTATCAACCACTACAAAGATCGAATCATGTCCTCTTTGCGTCCTCGGTAATCCCAATATGAAATCCATGCTGATTTCATCCCATGGCCTCTCGGGTATGGATAATGATTGATAAAATCCCGCATTCTCCTTCCAGCCCTTTGAATGCTGGCAAATTCTACACCTGTCAACAAACTTCTTGACTTTCGACTGCATCCCTGGCCAAAATTATGCTTCACTCAGCTTTGCAAATGTCTTATCGTGGCCAAAATGTCCTGCCAATCCACCACTGTGCTTCTCTTTTAGCAGATTCTCCCTCATGGAGCAATTTGGAATGCATAACTGATTTCCTCTGAACAACAATCCATTTTGGATCATGTAATCTATCCAAGAGCTTCTGTCTTTGAGAATTGGATTCTCAGCTGCCTCATATGCCTCTACAAAATCTACATCACCTGCATACATGTCCTTAAGATTTTCAAAACCCAATGTTTTGACTTGGAACTCCTGTAGCAACAAACACTTCCTGCTCAAAGAATCAGCCACTTTGTTAGCAGTACCTGAAATGTGTTTAATTACAAATGTAAAATTCTGCATATACTCTACCCATTTAGCATGTTTCTGATTCAACTTCTCCTGTTGAGTCACAAACTATAATGCATGATTATCGCTATACAAAACAAATTCTTTCGAAATCAAATAATGCCTCCACTTCTTCAACGCCTGTATGATAGCATAAAATTCTTTATCATACGTGGAGTACTTCACCTTTGCCTCATCCAGCTTCTCGCTGAAATATGCAATTGGTCTATCCTCCTGACTCAAGACCGCTCCTATGGCAAAGCCACTTGCATCACATTTTACTTGGAACACTTTCGTAAAATCCGGCAACACCAAAACCGGTTGTTCTGTGATGTTTCGCTTCAACGGATTGAAGATCTTATCTGCCTCTTCAGTCCAATGAAAATATTTATGTCTTTTCTTGACAGTATCCATCATTTATGCGCTAATTCCACTGAAATTCCTGATGAATTTTCGGTAGAAACTAGCCAGTCCATGAAAACTTCTCACCTCAAAAACATTTCTCGGTGATGGCCAATTTTTAATTACCTCCACTTTACTTGGATCCATCTTTAATTCATTCACTGATATGACAAATCCCAAGTAAATGAGATTTGTCTTCATAAATGAATATTTCCTCATGTTGATCAACAACTTCTCTTGTTGTAGCTTCTTCATTACTGTAGCTAAATGATTCAGATGTTCTTCTTTTGTTTTGCTGAAAATCATGATGTCATCTAAATAAACAATGACAAACTTACCAATGAATTCCTTCAGCACTTCATTCATCAACCTCATAAAGGTACTCGGTGCATTCGTCAAGCCAAACGGCATGAATAGCCATTCATACAACCCTTCATTGGTTTTGAATGTTGTCTTCCACTCATCTCCTTCCCTCATGCAAATCTGATGGTATCCGCTTTTCAAATCAACTTTTGAAAAAAAAATTGCTCCACTTAAATAGTCCATCAAGTCATCCATCCGTGGCAATGGAAAACTGTACTTGATGGTTATCTTGTTAATGGCTCTGGAATCAGTGCACATTCTCCAACCTCGATCTTTCTTTGGACTCAGTACTGTTGGAACGGCACACGGACTTAAACTCTCCCTAATTAGTCCTTTATCCAGCAGTTCCTGCACCTACCTTTTGACTTATTCATTCTCCTGAGGCATCAACTTGTACGTGGCCTTATTTGGTAAACTGGCTCCTGGTATGAGATCTATATGATGACTCACGCTCCTCACAGGTGGCAATGAATGAGGTAATTCGTCTACCACAATATCAGTGAACTCTTCCAGCAGTTCCTGAATTTCTTCCGGCAAATCATCCACTCTTGTGTTGGTCAAAACAACTTTTGGTTTCCTGACCACAAAGAATTGTGGATCTTCCTTCTTCTTTATTTCTGCCAGAAGTTCCTTCCCACTCATGAGAAGTATGGTATTCCTCGGTTCTGGTTTTACTTCTTTGTCTTTAATTAGAAGTAGCATATGTGTTCTTCCATTCTTCTCCAAAGTGTACGTATTCATCTTCCCATCATGAATTACGTTCCTGTCATATTACCATGGTCTACCTAGCAATAAATGACATACATCCATAGGAATAACATCACAGAGTATTTTATCATTATATCCTCCTATCTTGATGTCAACTAAGCATTGTTTAGTGACACTCACCTGATGTCCCTTCTGTAGCCATGAAACCTTATATGGACTCAGGTGATCAGTTGTCTCCAGCTCTAGTTTCTCCACCATATCAGTTGAAACGAGATTATCTATACATCCACTGTCCACAATAACCTTGCACTTCCTGTCTTTGGTCTTGCATGTGGTTCTGAAAAGTCGGTTTCTCTGAGTTGTGTCCTCCACCTCCTTCTCGGATGTTAAGAGAACCTTACGCATCATCAGCGACCTTCCATCTTCCACATCTTCTGTCTCAGTAGCTCACCTCTGTGCCTTGGTGATGTGAGCTTCTCCTCCATCCTTCTTCCTATCTGTACAGTCAACTTCCTTGTGTCCATTTTTCCCACACGTGAAGCATGTGATGACTCTACTTATGCCTCTTCCTCTACCTCTGGTACGAGGAAATGTGTTATTATCAATGTATCCTCTGCTCTGTTCTGTCTGTTGCCTTCGTTGTTCAGCGTGTTGGCCTTGCTATGAACTTCCCCCTCTTTTTGTTCTAGTCTGAGACTTTTTCCAGTCGTCCTTAGATTTCTGGAACCTATCTTGGGCAACTGACTTACATTTTGGCTGGCTCCTACCTCTGACTCACTGTGCTGGCTTGCAGCTTAACTTTTCCTCAGCTTTCAACGCCATCTGATACACATCCTCCATCGTTCTGATGGTTGTCATACTCATTTCATCCTGGATATCGTATCTTAAGACATTCATATACCTGGAAACTTTTTCATCATCACTCTCCTGATGACCTACTCTGATATTCATATTATAAAATTCCTCAGTATACTCCTTCACTGTCATCATCTTCTGTCTCAGGTTCTACATTCTCTTGAACATTGTGATTTGATAATCCCTTGGGATGAATTTTGCCTTCATCTTCACAATCATTCGATCCCAGCTTTTAATATTTTGTTTTCCTTTGCTGCGTCTATCTGCTTGAAGCTCGTCCCACCATAGTGCTGCGTGTCCCTTCAATTTTTTGACAGCATGCCTAACCTTTTTATCTTCTTCGATGTCTTCATAATCAAAGTAGGTGTCAAGAGCTCTAATCCAATCCAGAAGCTCTTCTGCATCCAGACTCCCTTCATAAGATGGAATGTCCATCTTTGTTTTTGAACTCATCCGGGCGATAGCTTTTATTAATCGCTCATTGGTTGCATCTTCGGATGAAAATTCTCCTTGTTGTTCAGCTTCAACTTCACCTTCGGAGTCACTTAGATCTCTAGCACTGGCTGTGCGTCTCTGCGTTGCCTCCATATCTTCTAATCTCGCTCTAAGATCACGTATCACCCTTTCCATATCTGGATTTTGTGCTTGTCTCCCTCTTCCTCTCTGGTTTCCCCTATCCTCTGGATCAAGTGATTGTCTTTCTCTCCTCGATGGCATGGTGAAATTCTCTCTTCTCCTCTGCTACAGAAAACAGAGAAATTTTCTCACTCTGATACCACTTGGTGTCCGTATCAGAGTGCTACTTTCTTCCTCTTTCCCCCTCTGTCTGAAGTATACAAACAAAGATAATATCTGATACCACTTTAACGCAAACGCGCCACCCAGGTCACGTTTTCTCCCACAGGACCTTCTCCCTCAATGGCCCGAAGAACGAAAATGCTCTTCAACTCCCTTATTGGGAGTTATCAATACCCACAGAACTCTCTTTTTGACCTCCCTTCTTTCAATCGGAAAATCAGACCTCGCAAGATCACGAGTCCTGAAAGCACAAGATCCGGGTCTTTCAAATCTCTGAAATCCGATGGGGTTCAACGCCAATGCTCTTCCTATCGGGAATCCTCCCGTCGGGAAATCGACACTCACACTGTCACGATTCCTTGCTCTCACGAATCCTCGACTCCCGATTTCTGATGCCACCTGGTGTCGACCCACGGCGAGGTTCGACCTTCCAACACCTATCCTCCACTGCGGGCCTTAACCCTGTCGGGAAATCGTGTATCGGGATATCGCGATTTCCGTGATCAATGTTCACGGGGCTTTCAAATACCCAAACTCTGATATGTTGACACCTGTTCTCCACTCAGCACGTCGACTGCGTGGTTATCGCGTTTTGGGATTTCGCAACTTCTTCGGTCATGAGTCTCTCGTCACCGAGAATCCGGAAATACCGAACTCCGATGCACGAACTCCGATGCACGGGTGAACTCTCTCCTCCACGTCACCCTCTCCTCGTCGCGCTATCGGGTATCGCGAAATCACGATTTCAATTGTAATGATTCCTTTGTAGGTAGAAACCATGAATTCCGAACCCCGACTCTCTAGGATTGCTGACACGTGTCCCATCTGGGATCTACGGATATAATCTTTTTCGGGATTTCTAGACTTTCAAGGTTCTCAATTTCTTGCCCTGGGAAACCCCGATGATACCAATATCCCGACGTCTCCTCTGGGTTCTTCTCCTCTGCTCGCTGGGACTTAATTCCTCCTCCTTGAATATTCTTCGAGAATGGCTAAGTGTTCCTACTCAGTACTTGTCCTTGACACCTGTGTTCGAAACTCTTAATCGAACCTTCCTCGGCACGAACCCCTGTGCTCTCTTTTAACAATATTATGAAGGTGCTACACCTACTGAGCTTATCCACTCTAATTCTTTCAGAGGAGTTTGTGCGCACTCCTTGCGCTCAACATTCAACAAATTCCCCAAGTATTGAATCTTTCAGACTCTGCGCACTTCCTGCAGCAGCAGTCTTTGATTTCCTTTGCTCAGATTCACAACCGAGACTTATGCTTCAGCCTATGCACTCCTTGCATGGCTTCAACAACCCACTCTCACTTCTGGGTGAATGAGAAAAAGTGTTAAACTAACTGAGCCTTCATCAACGTGCTGCTTGCAGATGAATTCAACTACACACCTTGCAGGAATCTCCTGGCTCAGATAGAGAAACAATTGAAACTTATTCTCTCCCCTCTCAGACTTCAGTTTGAAACCTAAAATCACATGCACAGCATATACAAAGAAAATGGATACCAAGAAGCAAACATTCATGAGCACATAAACAATATACCCAGAGAAACAACACCAACCATGAGTTTGAATCAGAACTTTCTTCTATTAATTCGACATCTGTACATGGGTGTTCTTCATACGATTCTCTGCATGCTCTTCTCTTCTTTCTCCTGAATAATGTTACAATGATACAATGAGGGTGTCTATATCTGTTTTCCCTCTCAGACTCTAAACTATCAAATCTAGACTTAAACATCCTATCTACCAGCATTAAATCTATTAAATGCCTCCTATCTACTTTATACAAGAGCGTATGGCTCGAGGTCTGATACAATATACAAAAGGCGCTCCTTCATAAATGATCTAAAAATGAAGAAGACTTGAAAAAAACTTGAATAATTATTGCAAGTGAAATGTTATGTGTTTAAAGCAACCGGATCAATTTGCAACACATAATTAAGGATTACTTATGTAAAATACACATAGACAGCAGCATAAAACAATGAACATCAGCACATAAACACAGCAACTTGATAAAGGAGTTCACCCCTCTCCGGGCTACATCTCCTGGTCCAGCTTCCAATGGATCATTGTTATTAAATTGCTCAAAGTTCTCAAAAAAATGCCTTACAATGCTCAAAATGACAAACCGACTGCTCCAATGGCTTCCCAGCATCCCAAAACCCCTGTTTGGGCTCTTTCGGCACCTGAAACGGTCGAAAAATGAGAAAGATATGCCTCTTTGAAGTCTCCTTCTCCAACTTGTTGTCTCTGGTTCTACAAATTGTACTCCCCCTTGAGCAAACCTGGCTCACGCGCTCATTTAAGCGTAAAAATTCAGTCCCGTGCATAATCGCGCACCGGTACAAATCGTAGGACGATTAAGGGCGCGCCAGCCCCTAACCGCCTCGGCTCCTGGGCACATGGCGCATAGGACCGCGCGCTTTGACAAACAGTGGTTAAATCAGTTTGACAACTGTATGAACGCATTCCCGCACTCTGGGCCATGGGCATGTGGCATACCACATGTGACCAAGGGTCATACCCCTCGCGCACACAATTGTTTACATATAATACACCGGTTACACAATAGAACCCGTCGTTATTATTTAATCCCTGCACGCAGCATAATATAATGTGGTCGTATGTTGATTCAATAGAACCACGAGTCAGGGCTAGGCCCCGACCTGCCCCCCTTTCCACTTACACATATATGTAAATTCAAATAAATTAACCCCCACATACATTTCAAGAAACATACGGTGGTATAATGGTAGGCGAATGTTTGTTAAGGCTTATATAGAGGGGGAGGTCTAGGGGTCGAACTCCACGGACTCCCACATACAATTTTACATAACAATATAGACCAATCGACGAGGGACACGTGGCGCCCATGCATTGGGCCACATGCACTCATACCATTTGCTGCCAATGTGACACGTGTCATCACCGTATTCGCCAACGAACAACCAAACAGCAGTTGCCACATCACCTTCGTACGGTCTATACGGTCCTGCCATGTCACTGTACGGACTGTACGGACTGTATAGACAGGTACAGTCAGCATCCCAAAATTTTGCATGTTTGGCTTGGCGGACAGATTGCGATATCTCCTCCATACGGACTCCATTTGTGAAAGTAAATATACCACCGGAATCAGGAAGACGAGACGGACGCAATGGCATTGTTTTTTTCGCATTCCGAGCACTTTGAAAATTGAGAAAAATTTGATCCCCTGATCACACCTCCCCATTGGGAAGCTTTTGGACCTCCAAAAGACTATCTCAGTCTATGTGAAGATGAGGGTATAGTTCCCTCACCCTTCCAACCTCAATCCACTTGGCCTTGCTTGGATTCTTCCCTTTAAGACCAACTCGCAAATACTCAACATTTCCTCTCTTCGAAGTTTGCATCCTCCTGTCAAGTATGGTGTCCTCCTGCAGTTCTGTTAGATACTCTGGAGAAAAATCATCTATGGAAGGAATCTGAACATTCTCTCCTTAATCATCAATCAATGGAGGCTCATACAACTTCAAATTCTCAACATTAACAACTGCATACATCTGCATATATGGAGTCAAATCTAAACGAAAAGCATTGTTACCAATCTTGCCAACAATTTTGAAGGGACCATATTGAATTGGTTTCAACTTTTTACCTTCTCCTTTAAGCCTCTCCTTGCTAATGCAAAGCCACACTTCATCACCAACTTCAAATCTGTGATCAACTCGATGCTTGTCATGTCTCGCTTTGTACTTGGCCTGACTCTTTTCCAACTTCTCTTGCACCACCTGATGTATCGACTGAATTTGTTCAATGAATTTCTCTGCCCGATCAATATCATATTGCCCATCAACAGCAATATCTTTCCCAAAGATGAAATCTAAAGGCGACTTGGGAAAATAGCCAAAACATGTCTCAAATGGCGACGTTTGCATCGAAGAGTGCTTAGCTCGATTGTATGCATGTTGAATGTAGTGTAAATGTTCATCCCAAAGCTTAGGATGCTTGCTATAATATGCACGAAGAAGATGTACCACTATACGATTCACCACCTCTGTCTGACCATCTGTCTGTAGATGAAAAGTTGTGCTCTTTTTCAACTTGGTGTCCATGAGTGCCCACAAACTCGACCAAAAACTTTCAACAAATCGAGAATCCCGATCAGAAATGATGGACTTGGGCAAACCAAAATGCACCCAAACATTTTGAAAGAACAATTGTGCCATTTGTTCTGCTGTTACCTTCTTAGTACATGGCATCAAAATACACATCTTGCTAAAATGATCAACCACAACATAAAGATAATCATGACCCTTTCTCGACATAGGTAAACCACCAACAAAATCCATGGAAATACTTTCCCAAGGGCGAGAATGAAATGGAAGTGGAGTGTACAAACCCAACTTTTGATTACTTGGTTTACTTGTAGCACACAACGAACATCCCTGAACATATCACGAAACACTTTCATTCATCTTAGGCCAGTAGCAGTATCTTTGCAAATTTGCCACTGTCTTGCCTACACCAAAATGACCAGCAATAAGAGAAGAA
>ML777385.1:1636421-1651496 GCA_009831015.1 Picea engelmannii | reverse complement strand
TATATTATGGTAGTGGATATGATACTTATGTTCCCATAAATATTGGTAGTATATGTGAATCGATAGGTCATTGGCTTGCTACTACCAACCCATACTTGGGAAAGAGATGATCACATAGATGGTGTCTAGAGGGTAAGAGGTCAGGTATAAGGTCACGTGCATTCCTAAGGTTGTGTTCTTGGTTGTAGAGATGGCTTGTTACAAGGAAGTGGAGAGGATGTCTCCCCAATTGAAAATTGTTCCTATTTTCGTGACTATGTATATTAATGGCACCCATGATTCCTTGAATTCTATGGCATATTCTTCCCCATATAACATGTTATAGAAAGATACTAAAATCCTATAAGGATTCCTTAGTAGGTTCATTGGGTAAGTTGTTATTCTTCATTCTCTAAATTGTTTGCCAAGTACCCACTAGATCTTCATTAGATCTCTATAATTCAAGGGGAATCACAACATCCAAACATCAGTAATGTCAACCTATGATATGGGAAATTTATAATATATATCTAGGGTAGAAGTTTGGAATGAAGCAATGGATTTCCCATTTGTGTCTCAGATAATCCTATTACCAATGTCGACCTAGTTGATGAGCTAGGAGATGGTCATTGTGCAAGGAAACATGGTAGGATGCATGGTCACTTTGTGCAACTGAGAGTTCTTGATAAACTGGTAGACTCCTTCATCTAGATTTGTTTCTCTAGGGAGGAGTGGCACTTTTGGATATGTATCCTTGTGTAACATTTGGTATAGACCCCCCCCCCCCACCTTAAAATTGTGACAATCTCCATGCAACATTTGGTATCAACATATGTTGGTCTTAGGGCAATAACATCTATCTCTAGTTATGCTTCCTTTTGGATTGGACTCATTCAATGATGAGATCCTTTTTCTTTCAAGACTTCATGGAAGCCATGTCAAGATATTGCAACTCATCCATGTCAACAACATCAAACATTAATAGTGTTAGTTTCAAAACAAATACAGATGCCTATGTGGATACAATTGAAAAAGGATGTAAAGGCTATTATCTTCCAATGTAGGTAATTTTTAGTGAATCCCTTCCAAAACTTGTATCATTTATAGCTTGCTCCAAAATATGGTTTCTTTCAGTTGATTGAGGTTGGAAAAATAAAAAGGAAATGGTCCCTTGTGTGGTTTTTGGTTAGAAGATAAAGTTGATCCCCCTTTCTCTCAATCTGAGACTTACTCTATTTCTCTTTCTTCTAGAGCCATACATAGGGATCCAATAACCCACTTATTCTACCCCTCATTAATAGTATTAGTGAATTAATTTATCACCATTTTCAGGTATGACTAGTGTTACATAGATCCCAGCGACTTGTAGGATGACTAAGGGTTTCTCTCCTTACAACAAGAAAGGTCTCTAGTGATATATGAGATATCTCAAGAACTAATATTATTTAAAATATTAAGGATTACCTCATTGCATTAATTTTAACAACCCATATGTAAGTGGTATAATGCGGATTCATTGTCCAAATGGGGAACAATATTTGGAATGCAAACTATGTGGGAAGTGGGGCTCCTTACTGGATATGCAGGTGATGATTATTATGATTGGATCTACCTTGTATGGAAAATTTTATTCTGAAATTTTTACAAAAAGAGACGAGCACGTTCAAACTTGGGTTTGAGTCAAGAATTATTCAAATTCTAGATATGTCAGACCTATATAGAAAAGAGATAAGAGAAAAACCTCAGTGAAAATGGGTTATATATCCATTTGACGAGTACAAGGATTGGGTTAAGCCAGCTGGAAAAGGAGGGTTTCACCAATAATGGAGGGTGTACATGAAATTGTGTTGGAGAATGCATGGGGGTCAGTGATCAAAATTGAAGGGCTGGTCTTAATTTCAATTGAAAGGGAACATAATTATCTAACCCTTCAAAGATGAAAAGTTATAAAACTAATTGTACTTCGATTGAAAAGTGTAAATTAAGTAAATCTTTCATTAAAAACATGCAAAAATTAAACATGTTTATTATAGAAATCCCACGTATATTATTGCTACTTAAATAATATTAATAATTATATGCAAACAAGTTATCGGTCAAGGAAAATCATGTATGTTATTTCCACTTAAATAGTAATGATAGTTATATGCAAACAAATTATCTGTGAGGGAATACCAAGATGAATTAATAGACTTGCATTTTAAAAATGAAGCACAAAGAGATATTATTATCTATGAGGGCATACCAAGATGAATTAATAGACTTGCATTTCAAAAATGAAGTATAAAGAGAGATTGGTAATGGTAGTTCTAAAGGAAAAAAAATAAAAAAAATAACCTCAAACAGACTTTTTTCGTTTTCAAGAATAAATTACAATCAGATTGGTAACAAGAGAGATTGGTAATGGCAGTTCCAAAGGAAAGAGTCTCAAACAAACGTTTTCCTTTTTAACCATAAATTACAGTGGTTGTATTTCTTACGTTTGATTTGGAAACGTATATTATGAGAATTTTTTATCTAAAATATTTAATAAAGAGAAATTCAATATTTAGAAGATGTACCCTAAATATTCAAATATCATTTGCAAAACCAATTTATACACAAAACCTATTACAAAATATTGAAAAAATAATTGTAAATCTGTTTATCTGAATTTGTTGTGATATTTATTTTTTTGAGTTGGATTTTGAAACCCAATCCTATGAAGATCCCAAACTCTGGATAACACAAAAACTTGGATTTTGAATCCTAATTCCATGAGAATCCCAAAATCTAGATGACACAACAACTTTGGTATCAAAAGTATATGAGTAAATAACAATATATTTATTAGAGAGTTGTGCATTAAAGAAAGAACTGTGAGAAATACCTTCCCTCCAAAAATCCAAAATACATTCGTTATTGCACAACATGGTGAAAATTGGTCGCTCTTCTTTTCTCATGAGTAATATCAGAGGGAAAAGTGAAACTCGGTTTTAATATCAGAGGGAAAAGTGAAACTCAATTTTATTGGAAGAGACAATTTTTAATGTTGAGTCACATCATATAGAAGAATAAATGATAAGAGGAAAAAAAATAATGCAACCCACTACCTAGGTACTAGCTGCGCTCAATTAACGAATAGGAAGTGTTTGTAAGGTTTTTTTTAGCTACCACTGATTCGTCAATGGGTAAAGGAAGAAACATGCCACATTACAAAAAACTAATTTAAAGGCAAATATACTAGAGAAAAAAATAGGAGCCGATATAAAATAAATAGCTAGAGAGACATATTAAGCTAAACATTTTTAGAAGGGCACAACAAGAGCCACCAGTAAGACTATGACTAATCATATGCACACTAGAGAACATAAAGAAAGAAATAAATGTTGCAATATAGATGCAAAAGAGAATGTTGAGTTTGAAGTCTAGAATAATGTTGTTGAAAAATCAAGAAAAAAAAAAGATTCGAGAAAGGGGGTTACCGTATAAACTCATATTTTCCCTGCAAAGAATGTTGGGTTTCCTCCTAAACATTAAATGCTTCGATTTTGAGTATGTTTATACATAAAATCATCTGATTGGAAACTTCAGAAAGAAGAATGCAAGAAAAACATAGATTCCATGGATCCATAGAGTTCCCACAGAAGCCAAGGAGAAACCGAGCAATCAAATGTTCAAGTCCCATGACCTCGCTTTATTTGCAGAAGCCCCTAATTAGCTACACTAATTCAACTTAAGGAAGCTGCAACAATGAAGCCTTAGAGGGAATCGTATGTGGTTGTGAGTTCAAATCATGTACTCAAGCCAATTGCAACAACGAATCCTTAGCAAGCATTGTATGTGGTTGCAAGTTCAAATCCCGTTTTGAAACCCTAATGAAAAATGACAAAAACTGACATTTTCCTTAAACAACATAAACAAATATGGAGACTGAAGTATAACAACTAGAGAATATTTGCAGTGTGTGGCTGGGAAAAGTACAATAACAAAATAAAGAAAACCAGAAGGGAGACAAGAATTGTAACGATTCACATGGGCTTTTGCAGAAGTGTTAATGTTGAACCTTCGATCATCTGCCATGAAGACACTCTTGTGGACATAAGGTAAAGTAAAAGAACAACCTCTATCATCTAATTTAATATAGCTTCCGCAATAGGATTAACTCCGGGAATTTGGTGGAAGCAACTTGAAAATCAAGATTCAAGAATTTGGTGGGAGTAACTTGAAAATCGGGAATTGAACCGAAATTACTGGACGTGTATTTTAAAACCTTACCCTTCATATGGAATCTTGAATAAATATTTGAATTTCCCAAGAAAATGACAAAAACAAAAATTCACATTTTTATTGACGGGCAAATTATTAACGATACTTCTAGGACATGTTGGAAGCCTGTTGACAGGCTCTAACTCGATAAATTTTGAATTTTGATGGGGGTTCTCATTCAATCTACTTCTTTGTTTATTTGGGGAATCCTAGGGCCAAGTGGTATAAGGGAGTTAGGGTAGATTCCTTCTCCATTTAAATCATTTGAAATTAGAAAGTTGAAAAGAATATACCTAAACCATGTTGGAAGTGGATGCATACTTGAAGGAATATGGTTGGGGGATTTGGAGATGATCCATACAATGAATCAATCAATGGATTTGAAATTTTGTGCATTTGGTAGCTTTTATGCACTCGAGGACAGAAAATGACAAACGAAGCGAATAAATGGTAAAAATAAAATGGGCCAAAGTTTTTTCTATAACTAAAATGTGACCCTTTTTTACCCTTTTAAACTTGCCACATCAATGGTCAAATCAGAGTGTCATGCACATGAAAAACTTGATGAGGCATGACAATGGTTAATGTCATGGATTGAGGAAAGTTGGTAATTTCATGATATGTTGCTTCATTGGGAAGTTTTTCAGAGAACAATGAAGAAGGTTTTTCATAGATCTACAAAACTTGGCGAGTTGTGGTGTATTGTGAGGGAAAGCATATTCTAGTGTGATGTGTCACAAAAGAGGAAAGTTTCAAAAAATGTTGTTTTTCACAGTGAAAATTATTTTCTATGTAATATATTATATCTTTGGAAATTTATCGATCATCGTGATGTATCATAAGAGAAATATTTTTCTAGTGTGATACACCTCAAGGACTAAAAACTTCAAGAGGCATGACACATGAAGATTTCTGAAAATTTCTAAGTCTTCCTATGTTGTAGTGAAAGTAAATTTTGGTGTGACATAATGTATCACACCTAAGGAAAACTTTTGTGTGTTATATCATGACAAAAAGAAGTTTTAGTGGGATGTAGTAAAGAATTTTTTCACAAGTTTTGAAGGATTTAGAAAGGAAAGAAAAATTGCTCAAAAGGTCAAGGAAAGAGATCAAAGTAATTTTTTAAGAGTCTAGTGAGGTCTAAGAAGAGTGTCCAAGACTCATTTCATGAAAAATTTTCTAAGTTAAGTGATCAAATCAAAGAAATGTCCATGAAAACTCAAAAATCTAAAAAATAAAGGCAAGATCCCAATCCATTTTTGTCTTCATCAAATGATGAACACAAAAATAATATGGGGAAGTTGTTGCTTGCTCAAGAAATGGTGACACACTAAGAAAAACCATGAATCTCCACAAATAAGATTTAAAACAATTGTCGATTCTACTAAGGAAAAAATTACCTTTGATAATGCATACAAGCTTCAAACTAATGAGTTATGATTGTACCTTGCACTTCAAATCAGTTGAATGAGTGTTCATTTCCAACTTGAGTAGACCATTGGTCATATCTGCAAGGACAAATAATGGAGTTATTTTCTGACTTAGTTCTTACTCAAATGCTAGTGCAGTGCCAAAATGTCATCACATACAAGAGATGTTAAGGATTTAGGATAATTATTCATGTTCTCCCAGTGTTTCTTCGCTACAAGTTAGTGTCCATATCCCCAATGGAGACACTTGGTATCGCAGGCCTTTCTTCACTACTAGTTGGCTTCCATAGCCCTGGTAAAGATACTTGCATGCCCCACATGACCTAAAATTCCTTTCCCGAGACTTCACCTTTGATTTATTATTTTATGAAGGAGGTGGATGGGGGATCTCAATTATCATTTAAAGGCATGTGGGATGATACATGTTAGTTAAAAAATATTTTAGATATGCATATGTCTATTTTATGATAAGCATCTTCCTTGCAAATAACACCTTGAGCACTCCATCAACTTATAATTAAAACATTTGTTATTAAGTGTATGGGTGGAGCCTCAAAAATAACCAAAGAATGAAGTTCTTACCCGACTTAATTATTCCTCAAATTCCAGTGCAGTGCCAAAAGGTCATTACATACAAGAGATGTTAAGGATTCAGGCTAATTATTCATGTTGTCATAGTGTTTCTCGTCTACAATTGAGTTTCCATAGCCCCAACAGAGACACCCCAATATCATAAGCCTTTCTCCACTGCCACTGAGAATCCATAGCCCTGGTAGAGATAATTATATGCCCCACATGACATGAAATGCCTTTCCCAAGAATTTACCTTTGCTTTATTCTTTTATGAAGGAGGTGGATGGTGGATCTTAGTTATTGTTTAAAGGCATGTGGGATGATACCTGTTAGTTCAAAACTATTTTATATATGCCCATTTTATGATAAACATATTCATTGCATATAAAATTTCAAGCACTATGCAAGATACCAGATATAATAAATATGCAGAACAGAAATAAAATGATAGAAATGACTAAATAACAGTAATATAACCAACATAATCTCCACAGTAACACAGAAATAATATGAGAACAACAACTGAAATAGCACTTTGATTTAGAAAGCAATATTCACAGGCCTCTTGGAGGGGGCAACCTCTAGTTGAGCAGCACTCTGTTACAATAATCTCCAAGCTAGGGTTCTCATACCCTGGACTCCTATTTATACTAAAAAGAAGCATCTAGAGGAAGATCCTTCTAGAAGTGGAAGATTATATTAGGTCTTCTTACATTTTCCTTATTCTATTTTATTGAAAGGCCTTATTAATAATGACCTTTATTACATCTAAATATACTGCTCTACCTATGTGCGGGTTAGGACCCTAACATGTCCGCCCCCTTAAAAACAACCTTGTCCTCAAGACTTGAGATGTGGAAATTGCTGCAGAATGGTAGTTGGTTCCCAAGTGGCATCGACGGAAGTTGTATCTTTCCATTGGACGAGCACTTCCTTGATGGTTCGCTGACGTAGGCGATGCTCACGCTGGTCAAAATGGATTCTGGTTGTAGCCAAATGGATCCTTCTTCAACTAACTTGGGAAGGTTGCTTTGAATTTGGCATCGAGTTCCAATTACCTTCTTTAAGCATGAAACATGAAAAATAGGATGTAGCTTCGAATGATTGGGCAGAGCTAACTGATAGGCGACTTGTCCCACATGCTTGAGAATGGTATAAGGACCATAAAATTTGGGCACTAGCTTCTGACAATGCTCGGCCTTGAGGGAATTTTGCTTGTATGGTTGTAGTCGCAGAAACACCTTATTAGCTTCTGCAAAATGAAGTTCAGAGTGACCTTGATCTGCTTGTTGCTTCATGTGATTCTGTTCCATGACCAAGTTCTCTTTGAGGGTACGGAGAATATCGTCTTGAACTGTAAGTGTTTGTTCAACCGCCTGGACCTTCGATGTACCCGGTAAGTATGAGAGAACTGAAGGTGGATTTTGTCCATATACTGCTTCAAAAGGAGTCATGCATGTAGTTGTATGATAGGAAGTGTTGTACCACCATTCAACTAGGGGTAACCATTGAACCCATTGATTTTGCTTTTCATAGGCAAAACACCTCATATATGTTTCCAAGCATTTGTTGACAACTTTTGTTTGACCATCAGTCTGGGGATGATAAGTTGTGCTGAGATGCAATTGGGTGCCTTAAAGCTTGAACAGGTATTGCCAAAAATTGCTTGTGAAAGTTTGGTCACGATCAGAAACAATAGAGTGTGGCATGCGATGAAGCTTAAAGACCTGGTCCATGAAAATTTGAGCCACCGTGGATGCAGTAAATGGGTGTTGAAGAGCGCAGAAATGAGCATACTTGGAAAGGCGATCCACAACCACCATTATGACTGATTTATTTCCTAATTTGGGTAAGCCGGTAATAAAGTCCATAGATATATCCTTCCAAATAACAAGTGGGATCAGAAGTGGTTGTAGTGTGCCCAGAGATTTGACTGTTTCTCCCTTGTTGCATTGACACACATCACATTCAGCTACAAACTTATGGATGTCCCATTTCATGCCATCCCAGAAAAAAGATCGTTTGACCCTGTCATAGGTTTTGGTGAACCCAGAGTGCCCCTCTGTGGGTGTAGCATGAAGCTCAAAAAGTACCGTGGATTTAAGCTTTGATTGTTTACTTAAATACAAACGGACTTTGTATCAAAGCTCATCCTGGAGCCAAGAGTACCCTGCGGGAACTGGAGCATTGGTCTTCAATTGCTGGATCAAATGTGAGCTTTTGGGATCTTGTAGCCATTCCTGGCGAACAACTTGGAGCCAATTTGGTATAATGAAGGAAAGAGAAAAAAGGGATCCTTCATCTTCATATTTTCTGGACAGTGCATCCGCCACCACATTGTCTTTTCCTTTCTTATAAATGATCTCATAATCATATCCAAAGAGTTTAGTCACCCATTTTTGTTTCTCCTGGGAGGAAATGCGTTGTTCCAGGAAGTATTTTAGGCTTTGATGGTCTATCTTAATTTGAAAATGTTGCCCCAAGATATAAGGGTGCCACAGATCAACGACATGCAGAATAGCCAACATTTTCTTTTCATAGATGGGTTTTCCCAAATTCCTTTCAAATAGTTGTTTGCTGGTGAAGGCCAAAGGTCTACCCTCTTGCATAAGGACAACGTCGATTCCTTTTCCTAAGGCATCACATTCCAACACAAAGTTCTTTGTGAAATCAGGAAGGGCCAGAACGAGAGTGGTGCACATGGCCATGTTCAAGGTTTGGAAAGCTTGAGTAGTGGTTGGGGTCCAAGTGAAAGAGTTCTTTTTGAGAAGAGCGGTGAGAGGTGCTGCAATCTTGCCATAATTCTGAACAAACTTGCGATAATACCCTGTTAAGCCCAAAAATCCACACAAGCTTTTGAGAGTCTTTGGGTGTGGCCAGTCTTGCATAGCTTCAATCTTTTCTGGATCCACTCTGACGCCATCCTTGCCAACCAGATGACCCAAGTATTCTACTTCTGAGGCACCAAAGGCACATTTAGACTGTTTCAGGAAAAGTTGGTTCTGGGAGAGTAGATGGAGAACTTGATCCACATGGGTAAGATGGTATGTCCATGTTTTTCTATAGATGAGGATATCATCAAAGAAAACTAAGACAAAATGATGGAGAAAAGGGTGGAAGACATGGTTCATGAGGCTCTGGAAGGTGGAGGGGGCGTTACACAAGCCAAAGGGCATGACCAAAAACTCATAGTGGCCCTCATGAGTGTGAAAGGCTATCTTGGGAATGTTTGCCTCTTTCATATGTATCTGGTGATAGCCCGAGCGAAGATCAAGTTTAGTAAAGAATTGGGCACCACTCAATTCATCCAGGTGGTCATCAATGACAGGAATGGGAAATTTGTCTTTAATGGTCAGTTTGTTGAGAGCATGGAAGTCAAGACACATTCTCCAAGAACCTTCTTTCTTTAGTACCATGACGATCGGAGAAGAGTAAGGGCTCATACTAGGACGGATGACGCTTACAATAAGGAATTCCTGGACCATTTTCTCAATTTCATTTTTTTTTGCAAAGGGGTGGTGATACAAATGGATATTGGGGGGAAGGATTCCTGGTACAAGGGGAATGGAATGATCATGAACATCGCGGAAAGGAGGGAGTCCTTGGGGAGTGGAAAATACCATTTGATGTTTATAAAGGAGGGCTTGGAGCTCTTGGGGCACTGGGGGTGTCCCTGTGGCTTGTATGGCATGGAGTTGGGCAATGACACCAGAATGACCTTTTTTGAGCAGCTTTTCCATGCGATGGGAACTAATGACCTCAGGTGAACCAGCAGTGATGCCTTGGAATTTATATTGGTGGCCTTCTTGGTCGAATTGCATGGTTAAGTTCTTAAAATCCATGAGAATGAGACCCAAAGTCCTTAGCCAATCTGCACCCAACACAATGTTGCAACCACCCATGTCAATAGCAAACATATGGGATTTTAGGTGGTAGACACCGATTTGGAGACACACATTTTCATAGCGCCCGTCACATTTCATAGAACCACGATTGGCAATCATGATTTGGAAATTGTTGACAGCATGGATGTAGAAATGGGTTTCTTGGGCAATGCGGCGATGAATAAAATTATGGGTGCTACCACTATCAACCAGAATGATGACCTTTCGGTGCTTGATGTAATCGATTAACTTGAGGGTTTGGGGGGCAGAGAAGCCAATGAGAGAATTGAGGGAAATGATCTGTTCCACTTCAGGAGGGTCAGAGGGAGGGGCTATGTCAGTGATTTCCAGTGACTCAGGCACAAGGGGAGTTTCAACATCCTCTTCCGAAATATCCTCAAAGATGGCCATAACAAGATTTTGTTCCTTACATTTGTGGCCCGGGAAATATTTGTCATCACAATTATAACAGAGGCCTTTGAGTTGGCGTTCATCCATTTTAGCCCTGGTCAATTTTTGGATCTTTAATGGGGTGGAGGGAGTAGCGGGGTTTACTGGTTTAGGGCGAGGGATAAAGGAAGGCTTACGGTTTTGAGAGGAAAAAATTTGTTGTGCTTCTTTAGCTTTTTTAGTATCCTCCACCCAACTTGTAGGTCAAGCCATGAGGACATGGGCCTGAATCTCCTCCTTGAGGCCACTGATAAAACACTCTTGAAAGAAAGCATCAGTCATGCCTTTTGTTCGAAAAGCCAGATGTTCAAATGCAGCTATGAAGTCTTTGACTGTTCTTGATTGTTTCAATTTTTTCAAACGGCCCAAATGGTTGGTGTCATTGTCAAAGCGTTCATAAATCTCAGTCACAAATTGGGTCCAAGCAATATACCCTTGACGGGAATTTTTTCTCCATTGCCATCATTGCTAGCATTCTTGATCTAGATGGAGAACACCATACCAGAGTTTGGCCAAGTCATCTGTAATTCCATATAGAGGGAAATAATGTTCCATTTGGGTGACTCAACCAGTGGGCTCTGAGCCATCAAATTTGGTTACATCCACCCGTGAAAGGCGTATGTCATGTTGAAAGTGATGGGGCTGAAAGGTATGGGAATGGGAGGAGGTTTCACCTTCAGTCTTTAGATGTGCATCAGGAAAAGGGTCATCGGTAGGGATATTTAGTTTGGTGCAGAGTGATGCAAAGACAGATTCAAGTTGGGTAGTCAGTTCTTGTTTGACTTCCTCCATTGCAGACTGCATGGATGCATTTATGGTTGTATTGATGGATGTATCTCAGGAGGAAATAGTAGCATTGAGTTGTTTCACTTCATTTTGGGTCTCAAGGAAACTAGATTGCAAGGTGTTGAAGCGAGACTCCAGGTCTTGGCTATGGGTATGGGCCATGAGGATCGGTGAATTGAAAAGTGGTGGGAGAGGTCAAAAATTTTTGCAGAAAAATGATATGGATGAATGTGATAAGAGAGAAGAGATGAATCTAATGGAATAGGTCTCAAATAATGGTGAAAAAATTTTCAGACTTTTTTTTTTTTTACAGCTACGGGGTTATACCTTGGTCTGAAAAATGTCGCAGTGCTAAAATTCCCAAATTCTTAACCAGAAATAAATGTGTATTTACTTGGCAACCCGAACACAGTTGCACGACAATAGATCTGGCCAGTTTAATTTGTTTATGTTTCTGTTCCCCAAGGGTTAGGTATTCAAGGGTTCTACAAACAAGGGTTTGCCCTATGCTATAGCTCTCTGATATACGTGCAGGGTCCAACAGTAGTACTCGACCCAATATCTGAGGGCACTAAATAAGGAGGATAGACCATACTCTTAGCCATACTACCCGACTACCCAAGTACTAGAGAGTATCTTCCCGAGTGTTGTTCTCGGTGACACTATAACAGTGCAACGGTCGATAGGTTTATCTAAAGAGGGCTTCAGGAAATCTAGGTCGATCCGTACATAGGTGTTGTCTGATGCGCTACCACTCGAAGGGGTACCAACAAGGGTTACAAGGGTGGCCAACAGATGTGTGCTTAAGAACCACTTGTATTTCCTGCGTGTATGAATCCCTCAACCGTGGGTTTATGTGTGTAACGATAGATCTCTATGGCTTAAAGATGCCGGAATACGTCTCTACCCTGAAAAAAAAAATTCCCACAATTTCTGCAAAGGAAAGTGCTCTGATACCACTTGCAAGATACCAGATATAATAAATATGCAGAACAAAAATAAAATGCTAGAAATGGCAGAATAACAATAATATAACCAACATAATCTCCACAATAACATAGAAATAATATGAGAACAACAACTGAAATAGAACTATAATTCAGAAATCAATGTTCATAGGCCTCTTCGAGGGGGCAACCTCTAGTTGAGTAGCGCTTTGTTGCAATAATCTCCAAGCTAGGTTCTCATACCCTCGACTCCTATTTATACTAAAAAGAAACATCTAGAGGAAGATCCTTCTAGAAGCGGAAGCTTCTATTAGGTCTTCTTACATCTGCCTTATTCTATTTTATTGAAAGGCCTTATTAATATTGACCCTTATTACATCCGAATATATTGGTCTACCTATGTGTGGGTTAGGACCCTAACACACTCCATCAACTTTTGAGTAAAACATCCATTACTATTAAATGTATGGGTGGAGCCTTAAAGATAACCAACAACTTGTAAAGGACTAAACCTAATTTTCTCATAGCCATATATTGTTCAAGCAATGTTCTACCACTAAGTTGAAGGCCCTAATAGTAGACTGAGGTAATGAATAGATAATAATAACCAATGTCTTTTCCATTGGGCTCAGAGTGGATTTTCATGATTCTGATTAGATACACCCAAGGACCCTAAAGAAAATAGATTCCTAGCAACAATTGATTAGTGTATATAAAATGATGCAAACAAAATCCTTCAAAATAGATACATTATGCAATAGTTCTTCAAAATAGATACATTATGCATCATGGATTTAGAATACATACATTATGCATTGGGGATTCAAAATAAATACATTATGCACCAAGGCTTCAAAATAGATACATTATGCACTGGGGCTTCAAAATAGATACGTTATGAACTGATGCACCAATATTTGGTATGCACCCAAACTTCAAATTGATGATATTTGATATGCACCAGAGCTTGGAAATAGATACATTATGCACCAGGGCTTTAAAATATATACATTATGCATTGGTGAACTAATATTTAATATGAACCAGGGCTTCAAAAAGTTGTTATTTTAACACTCCCCAAAAAAGGGTTCTACTGGTAGCACTACTTTTTGATTCAGGGATTGATTTTGGTCTTTTTGACCCAAAAATATGGGTTTCTAGGGACAAAGTTCTCATTTTGAGATCACAACTCTTGTCAAGTTAGTAACTATGTTTTAATTATCCATTCGTTTGGGATGGAATGAAGAGAAACAATTTTACCTTTGTGTCTGAATGTGACATGTGTCAAAGGAATAAGGGTGAAATTGTGAAACTACCTGGGGTAGTCCTATAGTATACCTAGGGAGTTAATATGGGGTACCTATGGATGTACCCAATGGGAATGTGGTTATGTATTATTAGTGGAATTCATTTGATGTAAGGTGGACTAGGTCCACTATATTAAATAATGATCACTATGGTAGTTAGAGATAATAAATGTGAAAAGGATTTCTAGAAGGTTCCTAGGAGATAGAGGATGTTATATAAAGAAGTGTAAGCAATGTATTGAGGCATGGTGAAGAATATTGTTATTGTACCAAGAAAGGATTCCTTGAGGAGTGCATTCCTTCCATAAGGAATAATATATGGTGTTACCCTACCTTAAGGGTTTTTGTATCTCTTGTGTTGAATATCTTGGTGAATGGTTTGGTTTATTCTTATTGAGATTAAGGGTTTGTCTGAAGTTGCATTTGCAGATATATTCAGGTACATAACGATTGGTATCAGAGCGAGGCATCAGAGCAGTTTCCTTGGCCAAAGAAGGGAAGAAATTTTTGTCTCCTTTTGTAGATTTTTTCTAAAACAAAAACGACGGTGCACTTCAAGTTCATATCTGAATTTTTTTTATTATAATTTGGTAAAATAAATTGGATATTTGAATTCATCTAGGAAAAATACCCAATTTAAAAAAAAAATGAAATCAGTTGAAACAAAGTCCTAGAAGTGAAGTTATCAACATTTTAAATTTGGCAATTTTTAAGGGGTTTTTTTTGGAAAAATCCGCGTGATTTGTATTGTAAGTCTTTTTAAAAAAACCCTAGTTTTATTTTTGGGTTATGGACAACAAGCTATTTTTTACTGGAAAATATGATGGTCCTAGTACTGAAGAATTCCTAAAATCCCACAAGTAAGAATGGAAAGAGAAGTGGATATTTTCTTTATTATTTTATATTAGAGAAGATGCTAACACATGGTGACAATCATTGGACCAGGTCAAGATAATGGGGATTTCCGATGAAAAATTTGAGAAATTTGTTTTTGGTAGGTCGTCTCATTTTGACAAACAAGATACAAAGAGAACCAATGGTTTATTTTCATGGGGAAACTCTATATTACAAGTTCATAGATGTATTAATAAAGAAAATATCATTATTTTTATTAACCCTAGTTGCATGCATAATTTTATTAATGTTCAGTTGGTTAATAGAATGCAAGTTCCTACAAAGAATATTCAAAGAACACAAGTTGAGGGTAAAATATTCAAGTCTTTAAATATTGGAAGATTATCATGGATAAATATGTGTTGCATTCAGAGTTTTATGCCATGGATATGGATGATGCGGATATTGTTTTGGGATATCCTTGGATAGAATCAGTGGGTACCATTAATATTAATGTGGAAAATAATCTTTTGAAGTTGTGGTACAAGAAAAAGAAAATCAGATTGCAGGATGTGTCTCTTAGTATGAAATATGGGCCCATAGAGGCCAATAAAGAAGTTATTGTTGAGTCTATAGT
>ML777385.1:1587512-1616507 GCA_009831015.1 Picea engelmannii | reverse complement strand
TTCCATCTTTCTGGCAATGAGCACAAGATTAGAAGAGCCCTAACCTCATCATCAAAGTCCACTTTTACAGAACTTAGTTGATTAGTAACCATATTAAACTCATTTAAATGATCTGCAACAGACCCACCTTCCAACATCTTCATATTAAATAATCTCTTCATTAGAAATACCTTATTGGACATCGAGGGTTTTTCATACAATTTGGCCAACGCATCCATCAAACCCTTCGTTGTCTTTTCTTTCGAGATATTGAAAGCCACCGACACTACCAGGCTCAGCTATATCGTTCCTAGAGCCTTTCTGTCAAGAATCTCCCATTCTTCGTCCTTCATGGCCATCGGCTTCTTTGCTACTCCGCTCAATGGTAGGAATAGATACTTCTGATATAAATAATCTTCCATCTGCATCTTCCATAACTGGTAGTTTTGGCCGTTAAATTTCTCAACCCTAAACTTTCCATCTTCTGACATTCCTCCCACTCGAACCAGGAACCCTCTTTTCCTGGGAGTTACCTTACGCTCTAATACCAGTTGTTAGAAAAAAACAGGACCATGGAGAAATAAAATAAAACAAATGCAGAAACAAAACACAAAAGATACACAATACAAGAGAGACACAGATTTACATGGTTTACCCAGTGTGGGCTACGTCCACCAGAGAAATTGCTAGGTCCTTTCTTTATTATTATCCAGCAAAATGAAGGGATACAACCTACAACAAAACCTGATGTAACTTCCTCTTCTTTCTCTCACAGTCTTCTCTCTCAGAATACAATAATCGCCAACCTGCATAGCCGCAATACATTTCCCTCATAAAAGAGGGTTGACTTCTAGGGCAAAAAACCCTAACATAATCTCTATCGTTAGATCTGCGACCTTATAATGAACGGCCAAGATTTACAATGAAATTACAATATACTTTTACAAGGCAATTTTTGCTTTGGGGGCTTCACCCCCGAACCCCCGCTTGCCCCCAATCAGGGAGATAGCCCCCCCGGACCTTACAGAGGGGGTACACCCCCTCTACACTCCCCTATGTGGAAGAGTGTACATACTTCTGGGGTGTAAATACTTCATGGGGTATAAACACAGCTGAAAGTAAAAGACCTCTAAATCAGGAAGATAATCAGGCTCCACCGCCAACAAAGAAGAGGAGCCCAGGATCAGGTTCAAGGAGTGGTGGCCATTCTCAACTTTTTGTAAGTTGACTCATTCAAAGTAATAAAGAAAATGCTTTTCCCATCCCAATTCATGAATTGTTTATAGTTTGATCAGTATATGTTTGGATTTCTAACCCGCTAGTATATAAGTAGTATGCATGCATAGTTGTTGCTCGTCTTGAATGCAGGTAAGCTTTGGAAGGAGTATTGCGAACAAGTAATCAAGCACAATGGAATATCGACATCAAACAATGGTAATGAGGTAGGTTGATCTTTTCATGCATCTACTAAGAAAAGGGGATTTAAATCTAGGGATGAAGGTATAAAGTAATTTCTATTCGATCATATCTGCATGCAAAGTCTGAACTCTATTTTCTAGTCCGTAGGGTGTTTTTCCCCAACAACAAAATTGGTGACCATACTGGGGAGACTCTCTAGGGTTCCTAGAATTTTATTTAGTTTTTGGGTAGTTTAAAGACTAGTTTTTATTACCTGTCTTTTCTTTTCATTTCTATAAGGTATGACCTAGCAGGGAGTCTAGTTTTCCATACCAGCTTTCCCTGACTTTTGCTTGACTGTGTTTTTCGGGACCCACAGAGGTACACGCGGCCTGCACAAGGTCTGCACGTGTGTACCTACGCCCTACCCTCTTACAGCTCACGTGTGAACATTAGCTGTAGAGGTAGCAGTAGTGTGTAGAGTTTAGAGAACCTCAAAGGCATTCATCCTCTTCCCTGTCATAATCACACATTCTCAGGGGGTTTTCTGGAATTTTGTCTGAAGTCTTGTTCGCTAGCAATCCTATCTCAGATTGTTTTTGCTTTATCATTTTTTTTTCTTACATTATTTGTTTTTCTGTTAGAAAGAGTATCCAAGCCTTCAAGGGATCCTGGTTATCAATATCAGTGGTCTCTTCCTGATTTGGCTTGTTTCTTTTCATTTTTTCTTAGAGTTTAGATACACACGCAGCCTGTACAAGGTCAGCCCGCATGTACAAGCCCTCTGTCTCTGGTCGGCGCGTGTTCACACCCATGCTATTTGAGTAACATTTGTGTGCTTGTACAGGATACTTTTTGTTAAGGGTAAGGCAATCATCCTTTCCCTTGATAAGAATTATTCCTCTCAGGTGTTTGAATCTCTGTGTGAGAAGTTAGTAGCTTAGGATTAATCTTACTCTTAGCTTGCTTTTTCTCATTTAAAATGTTGTCAGAAAAATAAAAATAAAAATACAGTTTTTAGACAAGTGTGAGAGTCATTGTTTTTACAATTGTTGTTGTGTGATTTGTTAATCTGATTCTTTGCGATATGTGATTAGGCCAAAATTGTTTTTCTTGGTTTTTGCTTGTCGGTATTTTTCCTTTCTTGCTTTATTAGCATTTAAAATAAATAAAAAATCTTTTCATTTTCTTGTTTGGTTAAACAGTGTGTTTCTGCATTATTAGGCCAGGGAAAAGTCCTTTATTTCATAAGTTTTTGCAGTTCACTTAGATCATAAGTAGCTCGTAGTTGAGTGAAATTCGTTTGAATTTGTTGTCCAAAATCTTAGAAAAATTAAAAATATTTTTTGAAAAATTGACGAAATTTTGCATTCAGTAAAAGTTTTGTTTCCAGCTTTTTTATTCATTTTTTTCGTTCGTCTTTTACACATCATCAGTTTCACCCTCATACCCCTTGACGTAAGACAAATCCATAAAAATTAACGCTAAATTTAAAATCTACTAGACTTTTATGTTTGTAGGGTTCACAAACTAGTTTAGGACTAGGGCCTTGGATTAGGTTGGAGAGGAAACTCTTCAAGGCCATTTAAAATCAAACATTGGAGTCTAAGATAGGGAGTGTCTAAGTCCAATTTCATGAAAGTTATCCAGGACCCCCCTCTAACATAGGGGATAAACACAAGGTCGCGTGCGGAAAGGTAGTAGAGATAACCCCTCCAAAGCTGGACCAATCATAGTGGAGAACACATATAGAGGGCTTGTTTTGGGATTCCGCCATTTGCATTTTCCACGGGGCTTCATGGGTCTCGAATCCATTCAAGGTCCTCAGTTGTCTTCCAGAACATTTTCTCTCGATACCCTTGACAGGTTTCGGGCTTGATACCCTGCTCATTGTGGTCTACCCGACTTTCGACTTTACCCGCCTGGTGATTGTTTGCGCGCTGGCAACCTAGTTGTCAATCTGTTTAGGGACATACACAGGTGACTGTGGGTTTATACCGCGGTACCTAGGATAGACATCGAGCCATGATTTGCAAAGTATACCCAGAGGGTGCTTCCATGTTCGAGTTTCACTTGCACCGGTAAGTTTCTCTAGTGTTGGTTGTTGTAAGTGTTCTTCCAATTAATTTCGTGTTTGCTTGTCTTATCTCCTAGGGACTTTTTTTTAGTAAGTGTTACTTTTGAACATTTAGACTACCTTAGAGTGTCTTGGATCTTCGCACACATTGGAGGATCCTGAGCTCTGTTGGTCACGAAGGCTTCTTGGCTTGCCGCCAGTTACACTGGAGCCACCCGCGCAACCATTAAGGTGGAAGCTAGACCAACAAGGGTCTTTTGAAGCGACCGAGTTACAAAACATTGTGCCCGAACAACCCCCAGAGGAATCAACCATTTTGAACCTTGAAGCAATCTCTCTTGGCCTGGTTGAAACCCCCACCATTGATTTCTTCGCACTTTTCATTATACCAATTCAATTTAACGAGCGCCAAACAGTGTCGCACATAGCAATGGAAACAAATGCTATTACTCCTTCTAGGAATTCTTCAATTCCCACCACGGTTGTCACCACAGGAGATCTTTCATCTCCTAACCCACTGTCGATGGTCCGATTCACCATGGGCTCAACCGCAACTACTTCGTACAATGGTCCGAACACGTCTTTGGTGGCGGCCACAACCCCTTTCACACCTAGTGCGACAGGCCCTCCGTTCTCATACGGGATGCCTAGTTCAGGTACAAGTCCTGTACTTTCCTACTCCACTTTACAAACTTTGGGTCTGGGGGAAAGGAGCTCTAGCGCTCCTCTACAAGGTCACATGGGGGGCACTCTTGTCCCTTTTAACGCTTCTCCTTACGGAGGAGGTCATATCCCTCCTTTGTCCCCTTCACTCGGTGGCTCGCATCAGCAATCCACCAGGCAACCTACACACAATACTTTATTTGGAGCGGGGAGTCAAGGATCACCTTTGCATAGTATGCCAGTAGGTTTGACACTGTTTTCTTGGAACAGAACGTTTGGTAACAACACCTTCTCTTCAGCTGCTTTCCCGACTAGGGGAAACTCCATTTTTGGACAATCTACTCTTGTGCAGGGTACTATTCCTACATAGGGAAAAAACCTAGCAGGACCTTTGAATTCAGGGCAAGGATCTGTTCCCTCCTCCAGAATGTCGATATAGGGTAATTCTTTCCATAATCAATGGAACCCCAGAAAAACTACTATGCCTATCCCCATAGGACCGGCATGGGGTAATCCTTCCCAAAGTCCTTCGAATACAATGCATGCCCAACCATCTATGTCCTATTTGGGAAATCAGTCGATGATGTCTCCACATATGAAAAATCCTTACGCTGGCCAAGGCCAAGGTTTCTAGTAGAATCTGGGCCAGCAGCCAAACTTTTCTTGGAAACCTGGTGCCAGTCAAACTCCAAGACTCTTTTTCCCAGGTTATCAGTAGCAACCTAAACTACCGTTCCTGGCAACTTTACACTTGCCAGATTTGACAAGGTTGTTGAATGACCCTATTTGTCATGATCTGCGTTGGCCTCCTATGCCGACGAAGTTTCCTTTGGACATTCCAAAGTTTGAAGCCAAGCCTAACGAAGATCCAGGTGATCATATGACTACCTTCCATCTTTGGTGCTCATCTAATTCATTGAAATATGACTATGTATAGTTGCGATTGTTTCAATGTACTCTCATTGGGAGTGCAGTGAAATGGTACATTGAGCTCAATCGCTCAAGATACTCTTCTTTTGGCAAACTGGCGATGGCTTTCCTTAACCATTTCCAGTTACCTATGAGATACGACGTTGGCACAAAGTTGCTCGCTAATTTCGAATATACAACAGCGGACCATATCTTTGATCACATCCAAGAATGGAGACGTCGGAAGAGTTTAATCAAAGTACCAGTCCCACCAGCATTCCTACTTGAGTGGTTCCTTAAGTCTTTGGTCCCCCAATTATCCAAAGACGTCACGACATCCAGATTTTTCTCTAAAAAAGACGCCATCATGAGGGCTCAACATTTTGAGCTCATAGATTCTCAGTCTGGTTTATTATACAACATCTTTCTAGATGCACCACGTTCAATATTGGATAAAAATAGACAGAGAGTTGGACTGCATGCCGATGGTATTGTCGGTTTAGCACAAACCAAGCCCGTTGATCAATTGACAAAGTAGTTGTAACAGTTATCCATACAACACATAGTGGCTAGCCAAACTACTGCTTTGGTTGCTCCCCCTACCAAAACGTCGGAAGTACACACTGTGTAGTCGACTAACCCAAAGGCCACCCAACAACCTGAAGGGAAGAAAAAACAATGAAAGAAGGGTAAGGGGGATAAAAAACCCAACAATAATGCTGGCAAGTACAACACTGAAAAACGGAAGGCGAGGTATCCATGCAACTTGTGCACGGAAGACCACGCAACCCATCTATGTCCTCGACTTGCAGAGGCCCAAAACTTTATCATGCAACAACAACATGCGATGTTGATGAACCCATTTCAACATGGGAAAAATCTAACTCAAGCCTCTGCAAGCACGGAAGGGGGTTGCCAAGAAATCCACCCACCTCTGAACAACCCCTCATCCACAAATGTATATATGGTTAGGGGTGATGCTTTCATATCGACTAGAGCGCATGATTATAGTAAACCAAGTGCTTCTGTGAAGGGTAAAGAAGCTAACCTCCCATCTCTTCCTCTACAGATTGAGAAGACATTGGGAGAAACAATGACATGCATTCCAAAAGGTGCATTCAAAAAAGCTTCTCATAACCCAAACACAAGGGCCGCCCAGAACTACTCTGTGGTGGAAGATTTATCACAAACCCCTTGTGCGATGTCTGCTTTGGAGGTCCTCCAAAGCTACTCTACTCAGAGGAAAGCCTTGTTAACTGCTTTGGGATCTACTGAGACTTGTAATCCAGGTACCATCATGTTAGATACAACCGACTTAAAACCTCGTCTACCTTACCACATCGCGTTTCAGATAGTAGGGGCTTACCCCACGAAAACTTTTACAGGGAATATCTTCCACACAGTGGTCGATGAGGGCACCTCGAAATGCATTATGTCATTGGAATGTTGGAAGGCCATTGGCCAACCCATTTTGTCTCCATCACCTACTCTCCTCACGGCTTTCGACGGTTGTTCATTCCGACCACATGGCATCATTCCTTCTTTCCCCATGCAGTTAGGAGGGAAAACTGTGTGTGTCGAAGTAGAGGTAGTCGATGCTCCCCTCGACTATAACCTCTTGTGAGGACGGAGTTGGACTTATGTTATGCAAGCCGTGGTTGTTGCAGTTTTTCGAGTCTTGTTATTTCCACACGAGGGCACGATAGTGACCATCAATCAATTGTCTTTCTCTAGACCAGACCCATCTTTGGGGGCATCCACAGTCCCGATGATTGATAATCCTCAACCAGGTGTCATCAACGTAAGAGTTGGTTTGTGCCCATCCTTGATGGGTACCTTCGATTACCCACCTCCTCACGGTAATATCAAATTTATATCTAATCACCATAAGGTTGAGATTTTTCAAGTTTCGTCATTCTGCATGACTTACTTCGAGGATCCATGGATTCTTCCTTCCCCATCAGCCACGATGGATGAGATAGATCACCCAAGCATGTCCACGCCCTTGTCTACCACTGAAGTAGCGTACTCTTTAGTCCAACAAGCTTCAACTAACCCCGATCTAACTCCTGCACAAGAGTTAGATCCACTTCTAGAGCCTATTTGGGCTCAGGGTTCTCTCGATAACATTGATTCGTTAGACTTAGTCTTGCCTTCTGATGAAGCAATAATCGAAGCAATGACTAGTCCGGACAAACCTTGGGACAATCTTCATCACAGATCATATTTCCTCCCAAAGTTAAGCCGAATCGAAGCAGGAGAATTCACCGTGACCATGACAGGAGATCAGTCGTGTCCTATTAATCTCTTATCTACGCATGAAATTTATGCTGAGTGCAATATGGACACTATTTTTGAAACTATACTGATCAATATCTCTCAAAACCCTAGCATCATGGAGAATGTTTTCGTCAGAGCTGACCGCTCCCCCGAAAAGATTCAACTCTATACAGATCTTTTTAAAGAATTCTGTGAAGTTTTTGCTTGGTCTTACAAGGAGATACCCGACATCAACCCACAAAGTGTTGATCATGAGCTACCTTTGTTGTTTTTCAAGCTCACTTTGAGATCCAAAAGAAACATCCGGCGAGACTGCATTTATGCTTTTCGATCTCGTCCGGATTAACTGAGAAAAGTAACCATTATGGAGTCTTCTTTAAGCCCTTTTCAGACTCCTTAAAGATGAAAAGATTGTCGAGTGACCTTGTTTCTTCACAGTTGTTAAATTGGTCCAGAAGAACGTTCCTTAAATGGGTCTTCTTTTAATCCCTTTTCAAACCCTCTAAACATGAAAAGATTGTCGAGCGATCTTGTGGCATTTCACACTCGTTAAACTAAAATTTGAAGTCACATCTGTATAGCGGTAGTTTACCCCTTTTTTGGTCTAGACGATCAACTGTACGAACAAAGGTATACTATGGAACTTTCGTTCTTTAGAAGAGTACTCTCAGGTATAATTTTATCCCTTTTTTGGGCCTGAGGGACTAAACTTACGAAGAAGGAACCCATGGAGTCCATAGTTAAGCTCTTTTCAGACTCCCTAAAATTGAAAAGATTGTCAAGTGACCTTATTCTTTGACACTCGTTAAATTGGTCCAGAAGAACATTCCCGACGGAGTCCATAGTTAAGCTTTTTTCAGACTCCTTAAAAATGAAAAAATAGCCGAGTGATCTTGTCCTTGTCACACTTGTTAAAATGGTTTTGAATTGATGTCTAATTGGTGCTAGTTTACCCTTTTTCGAACCGACTAGACTATCTTCGAAAAAGGTACTCAAATGGAATCTCCTTTTATGTTTTTTCAGACTCTCCAAACATGAAAAACCACCGAGCTAACCTTCTCCAGGCTCATTAAACTTACATAGAAGGACATTACCATTGTGTGTTTTGTTAACCATGTTTGCATACCTTATACGCCAGCCTTGTAACAATTTTCTTCTGCGTCGAAACACCTTTGGCCACTGGAGGATTTTTCCCGAGTATCATTCTACTAGAACACTAGTCTTGTCCTCATGCCTTGAGCTTATATGTTTGCAACACTCTTTCCTCCTTTGTAACGTAATATTCCTTTATTCTTTTTCCACAATTATTGAAAAGAACAAAAAAAGTCAAATATACCCCAAAAAGAGGAAGGGAAAAATATTTTCTTTATTGGCATCATAATGAGTCGCCCTTGGATAAAGCACATTTGTCTGTTTGTTCATCATACTATGGGCTATAGTATGACCTTAGGAAGATTTTCTCGCTATATAGAGTTGTGTTCTCCATCGTCTGGTTATCTTTCCAAACATATGGAGAGTTTGTGTTGCCTCCCGCTTCGTAGACTTATGATTAACATACATGCTACCTAAGTCTCATCATTTTTCGTGCTATTATCCAAGGGAGGTTTGTCACCAAGCCTGAGTCGGCCCCTCTGCAATATGTCTCTTGTCCTCATACCCGTCCATCCTGAACATCCAATCAAGTCCTTGTTCGAAATCACTGAAGCCTTCAATCTAATCAACAAGATTATCAAGTACATGACCGACGAGCTATTGAAGATCTTTGGGTAGTGCAGTCGTACACTCATATTACACTCCTACCCGAGTTTTGAAGATTATGAAGTTGTTGCTTGAGCTATGAAGATCTCATCTCCAACCATCAGGCTGAATCATCTTCTGGAAGATGGATACTCTATATGTATATCTTTCTGATTTCGAGATGTAGCTCCATTGTGTATTGTTTGCGGCTACTCTTTATAGTTATTTGACATGGATCTACAGTGTATTTGATTGGTAGCGATGGTTCTATTTTATCTCAAGCATGGGTATGCCCGCCTCGGTGAGACATTTGTTATTTTGCAGACGACACCTCCCGATTCCTGATCGTTGGGCTCAATCGTTCAACACATCAGTAAAGATTGGTAATGTATTTTGGCCATCAGATGCTCTTCTAACCTGACACATTAGGCGACATTTGTTATAACCCTAAATTGCACCACACATGCTTACCTGGCATCAGGCCAACTCATATCCCTTCTTTGCCAAAGCACTACTGAACAACTCTTCTAAAAACTCCATTTTTAAAAAGTCCACGCTAGCTGGCCCACTACAGCCTGCATGGATCTACAATGTCCACACTAGCAGGCCCACTACAGCCCGTGTGGATTTTCAGAAGCACAAAAAAATGAAATTTGTCGATGGAACAAAAAGCTATGGGTGAGTTAACTGAAACTCCCGGCTTGTTGACGAGCGAAAATGAACGCTCGCCAACTAGAAGAATGGATCCAGTCCGGGGTTGTTTAAATAACCCAAGCCATTTGGGATGATCCACCCTGACGGGTTTAGCGGCTCCGTTGGTCGATCTAAGTCCTAGGAAAATGAAAGAAAACTAACTAAAGGAACTAATCTAAGAAAAACAAAAATAAAAACAAACTAATAAACAAATCGGAAATAATATATATAGTCTATTATCTATACTATATAGCAATAATTCTATAAAATTAAATGTTCAATTATCAATAGAATTAAATCCAATTACAAATATACAATATTTACAAATTACAGATTTAAATGAAAACCTGCAAAAATCATTTGTAAACTGTTCTAAGATAGCGAAACTATTGTTTTTTATTTTTATAATTTTATAAGAAAGAAATTGAATAAAAATTATCTAAGCTAAGAAACTAAAATAATAATTCTAAGTATGAATCTAAACTATATATATATCTAACTAAACTACTTAAATAACACTAATAAATTAACTATCAAATAACAAATAACAAGCTAACCTGAAGTAATGCTTCGAATTTGTCCTGTATGCAATAGTTGGTTTAGCTATTAGGTTGGAGAAAACCTGCACCAGATTCTCCACAAGCTTCTTGTAAATGGGAAGCAACTGTGCTCTTCAAATATAAATGATAGAACAAACAAGACATAAAAGTAACAACAATATTATAATTTACAAATCAACACATTTGGATAAATTTGTATCCAAAGATTTGTGTGGAACAGTTCAATCAATGAAGAAGATAAACCTTTAATTCATTAAATTGAAGCAAGGTAATTGTTGTACTTTTAAAATAAGAGAAATCAGATATGGATAACACAATAACCAAGTCACATCAACCTGCAATGAATTACGATAGCTAAAGTAGTCTATAATCGACTGCAAACTGATATGAATAAAACTTGAAACAAAAGTTTGATATATTGAAAGCTAAAGTTGTTACAAGACATCAACTTTCATCACAGTCTGTATCATAAATCCATAGTCTGTTTTTCCCAACAGTGATGATGATGATCCATCAATACAAAAAATAACAAGTATTTAAAGAGCACAGGGTAAAACATCCCTGTGGGAATTGTCAAAGCAAATTACAAAAAATCTGGGGAATAATCTCCCAAGTTCCTATTTTTGCCTATGACTAACAACTTGAGAACTATATCTAAACTGCTACAGAATGTCCCATTTGTCAATGAAATTTGTAGGTACCTGTAAGTAGACAAGAATACAAAAGTTTAGATATTGTTTTATTGATAAATTGACAAAAATCTAATTTTTAAGACTAGCTACAGAATCTTGCGATTCTGTAGCTGGTCTAATTTAAGCACATAATCGTCTTAAAATCAATCCAAAACTTAAATAATTATATTCAAACTATTAAAAAAATATTTAATTTCTAATTGGAAACCAAACGAATCATTCAAATCAAAACTTCTATGCTAATTTGAGAGCAAACGAAATCATGTTTGAACCTATTTTAACCAAAACAGGCTGTAACCAATCAAGCATATTTTTCATGCAATAGTTTATGTCAACTTAGCACTTAACAAAATTGTTTTCGAATCAAAATGAAATAATCAAGATCATTTAAATCCAAACTAACTTTGAATCCATCGTATTACGCAAGCGACTGTGCTAATTGAGGCACGTAGCATTGTTTGTGAATCAAATCAAACATGAATGAATTGAACCTGAAGACAATTGAACTGATGGTTTTTTGTTTCTTCTCGTTGGCTTGAAGCCTGTCGTTCTCCTTTGACAGAACTGTCACCCGTTCTTCTAACGATTTGATCTTTGATTGCAACAGGGGAACGTCGATTTAATAATGCTCTAGCCAAACATTACATTAGATACATGGTCATTGATCAGGCTTTGGTATCACCGGCAATGGTTTGTTCAAGTTACCAGGGGTTTCCTTGTGCAGCTTGATTTTCGGGTAGTTTGGGTCGTTTTTGAGGCATGGGGGTAAGTTAGAGACATAGTCATAGGGTTCCTTAGAGCATAGGCCATGGGAATAGGGGTACTCCTTAGCTAGGAAACGCTCAATATTGGAGTTTGATTCCTCGCTCAACACTATGGGCTTTTAGTCAATGTTCTATTTAGGCTTGTTCTGGGTTAAATCTTGATATCAATCGAGCATTTTTCTTCCCTTTACTGTTGACAACATTGTCACCTCTGCCTTTCTTACTCACAGGCTTCTTGACAGCCTCAGTCTTGTCTTTTGTACACGGGTTGGTTATGGTGTCGGGTAGGTCGATGTCAGGGCAATCTGAGGGTTTGAAAGGGGGTAGAAGGATATGAAATGGCACGGCTGGCCCAACCAAAGTTTCTGTAACCACAACCTTGTCAACTTGGATAGACTTGGGAGTGGCAAAGCCATTCCTAGATAGGAAGGCTTGCCAACAGTCACCATGAAGGCTCAAATGATGGATGATAATAAGTTTGATCAAGGCGTGATGGAAAACGCTTCTATCAACCTTCTCATGCTTGAATCTCTTAGACATCTTGTAAAGACTACGCAGGAGATAATGTGGCATGTTCAAAGGATAGCCTATAAAATTCATCAACAACCAAAGGTGATACAGAAATACCAAGCCATACTGACCTTCACAAGTCACAAAATGTTTAACAATTACCAAAAGATCGTGCCACCTGGGTTTGAGGGTAGTGATAGGCAAACCTTTATCACAGGAAACAATCTTCCTTGATGTGAATAATAGCGGCCATGACACCTCGTCGAATTTGGAGTTTTTAAACCACCTTTGGCCCGTAGCTGCTAGTCCTATAGCTGAACTCATGAATTCTTCATTCAGCTCGAGCTGTATGTCACCGACCTTAGCCCTGCAACCATTGAAGGTGAGGGCGAATTGTTGGGACAACCGAAAGGTTAAAACCCTCGAACCATTGTATAAACACCATCCAACCACCATCTTCTAAATCCTTACAGGCATTATCGAATAGCAACAGAGTTTGGCTACCATTTGGCTCTATGTGCACCACAGGTGCCATAGACGGGAGCACACAGTGAGCAGGGTGCACATGCAAGGGTTTGAACAAAGTATACGTAGGATCAGAATGCTCACAGGCTTACCCAAAAACTAGCAAAGGTGACCCGGGATAGGGGGAAAGCATTAATGACCGAATGTGCGAAGGTGGTGGAGCTAGATCAGCCCATGCAAAACAACCATTTCCCACAGTACAACCGACAGCGCATATATCGATTCAAATCACTATTGCATATGTTAAAAACCATGCCATTCAAACAATCAATGAAATCTATGGTAAGTCGACCAAAAATTTGCGCAAGCAATAGCATTAGCATAGTTTTAAAACCAAAATAATGATTCGAAATCAACACCAAGGGTTCGATCATATCGAATATGTATGAAATGATTTATAGCAAGGATCTAACCACAACATCAATGTGTTTTCATGGAACCAATGTGTCAAAGAAATCGATGAAAGACTATAGAACATCAAAACACCAATGTATCAAAAACTCAATCATAAGGATATCATCACAGCCTTGTAAAAAAAAAGTCATATTAATAATTAAAGAATGCCAAATGAGTAAAGATCTTGGAGTCTTGCCAACTGTGCGACTATAATTAAATTGGAAACACAATGAACACATAGACAAGAGTGACCATAATAATCCAGTGATGATTTAATGTGACTTCGAAATCAAAGTTTTCATGCTTGTAGTCGTGAAAACAAGAACAAAAGCAGGTGTACAAATGCACCAAATAATAGTATTGTTTTATTCAAAGATTGTGATGAAAATCAAGGGTTTCAAAACACTGGTGTAGGAAGCTTATAAGGATAGGATAAAAATGCTAATTGGATACCAACAATGGTGACACACTGGTAGAAGCAATTATCTCTATGAAAAGAACAAATTTAGATTATGATAATGAGAAAAATTCTAACTCCAAAATAGCTACCAGAAAATCATTTAAACATCATCATTAACCAAATATTCCAGTAGTGTTTAAAGGATGAAAACTAATAACTGTCCTAAGATAAGAGAGCCACGATATTAAAGATAAAATCTCCAATATTGTTGATAGAGCCACTGCTGCCAGCAGGCATCCGTAGCCTCGATAGGGTTGCCATTTAACCCACTCTGATATCTGTATCCTGCCAATAAGTTCCATATTAGAATAAAGGACAAGTTACAGTTAAGAGGTTTCATATTTGCAATTTTTCATATACCCGACATTGCCTCGCTGCCAGCGGGCCTGTTCAGTACCCTGGCAAAGTTGTCTTGGCGTAATGCATGCATTTACCCACTGCCAGCAGACTTGTTCAACATCACGGTGGGTTTACAAGCACTTCCCACAACTCTTTTAATGATTTATTTTGTTTTTCAAAGATGTATAGTTGAGAGGGGTGACGCTGAAAATTATGATATTTTAGCATATTTTTTTATAGACCTCAACATAATTTTTTAGAACTGTCCTTCATTATGATCCAGAGATGGTTTGTTTACAGAACCAACTTTCTAAGGTAGGGAGACATCTTTCTGAGTCATTCCCTTAAGGAACAGGGACAACGTAAGAAGATAATAGATGATCGTGACAGGCTTTACTAATAGATCGAAATCAGTTAACTTCTTTCAAATAACAGTCTTTGCCAACACAGATGTAAATTTCAGAAGTATATAATTGATGTTTATACAATTTTTCAGCAGTCATTTCAGTGAAGGAATTTTCTGTTTTCTTTGTCCAAATAGCTCAACATGCAGGTATGTGTATTTCCAAAAACAAAAACTAATAAACGCAAAGGAGAAATCAAAACCAAAACAGCAAAGAAAAAGAAAACAAAAGAAAAACATGTACATAGTATACAAAGAGTTGTCATCAAGCAAAATATCTTTTCAGAGCTTGGCCATTCACCGGATAGGTGTCAGGCTACCCTTCTAGATTCTGCAATCAGAAAGAGCTGGGACCCAACTTCTCAGCAATTAAAAACGGTCCAAGCCATAAGTTCTAAAAATTCGTGTGCTCTCCCTTTCCCTCATGCGGTTTGTCCCATTTCAAGACGAGGTCACCTACTTCGAAGTTCCTATCAGAGGCAGAGTTAGAATCAACCATATTTTGACCGCTAGTTGATGCTGATCTAACTTACGTTTAGCTTGGGCTCTTACCTCTTCTAGCTTCATCAAAGCATTAATTTGGTTTTCCAAAGGGGGACAGTCTTCTTCTTGTATTTTCTGCGATAGTTGTAGTGAGGGAAGAAGGATGTGTGGTGGCAGAATTGCTTCTCTGCCATAGACGAGAAAGAAGGGAGAGTTACCTACAATAGTCTTTGGTGTTACCCTATCATCCCAGATCGCATTCAACAGTGCATTGTGCTAGTTTTTGTGATTCTCAGATACCATTCTTTTGATGATTTTAATCAAGTTCTTATTTGTTCATTCTGCCAATCCATTGCCCTAAGGGTAATAGGTAGAAGAATACTTCAATTTAATTCCTTTTTCTAAAGAGAACTTGCTCATCTCAAGATACCAAAAATAAGAAGCATTTTCGAATACTAAACAATCAGGGATACCAAAACGAGTGATAATATTTAAATTTAAAAAGGTAATTACCTGATTGGTATTCACAGTTCTTAATGCGGCAGCTTCAGACCACCTGGTGAAATAATCTGTTGCTGTTATGATAAACTTATGCTACTGTGAGGATGGCAGATTGATTAAACCTATAATATCAAGGCTTCACTGCTGAAAAGGGGAGTCTACTGAAACGGGTTGCAAAGGAAAGGCTGGTTTCTGTAACCGCCCTGATGCTTTTTGACAAATAATACACTTACGACACAAGGCATGGGCATCTCTAAAAAGTGTGGGCCAGTAATAACTCACTCTCAAAACTTTATGGGCAGTGGTGTCACCACCAAAATGACCACCAGCTTCTCTTGCATGCAACTCTAGTAAGACTTTCTCTGCTTCGTCTTTCTCAACACAGCGCATCAGTATGCCATCAAAATTTTGACGAAAAAGAATACCATTAACCAAATGAAAGGAGGTAGAATTTAATCTCAACGCTCTTCTTTTAGTGGGATCCAGGTGACAGGGGGCTGACCCATGTTCAAGAAAGAATTTTATATCATCATACCAGGGACTGACAGAGTTTTGTGTACAACAGATTACATTTTGATCACGTTGTCCTAGGTTTGACCTATCATTTTCTTCTTGTTGTCCTGTGGTTGAGCCAACAACTAACTTTCATAACCCTTGGCCTCTCAATATTTGAGCTGGGGTAATTTCTATGTCATACTCCTGCAAGGAGGTAACCCAGTTCGCCCTCTTTTCACCTAGTTCTTTCTGCACTAAAAAGGTTCCTGATGGCTGGATAAGGGACAATAACTTTCATCCTAGATTTCAAAATATAAGACCGAAAATGCTTGACTGCTTTGAAAACAGCGTAGGCTTGTTGATCTACCACTGGGTAATTAAGTTCAGCGCCTTTGAAAGCAGAGCTCATAAAGGCAATAGGTACTTCATTGTTTTCGGCATTCTTTTGGGTTAGGATGGCAGTGTAGGAATGGTCAGAAGAAAAAGTGTAGAGCGTAAAGTCTTGGGAAAAGTCAGGGCTCATGAGAGAAGGAGCGTCTATTATGGCCCTTTTTATTGCATTAAAAGTTTGATTTTCTAAGGTTCCCCAATGATATTGTGCATCTTTCTTAATTAAATTCTGTAAAGGTCTAACCATTTCGGAGAAACTGGGGACGAATCTCCTGATGAAGTGTATCTGACCTAAGAAATACCTCATAGAATTTTTGGATGTAGGAGGGGGAAGTTTCGAGATGACTTGAGTCCTTTCAGGGTCAATAATCATCCCTTTTCTTGACACAATGAATCCTAAAAGTTTACCTTGTTCTACTGCGAATATGGATTTTTTAGGATTTAAGGAAATGTCGTATTTACGACATCATTGTAGAATGGCTCGTAAATGAGCTAGATGATCGGTTTTGTTTTTAGAAAATACAGTAACATCATCTAAGTAAACTATGACGAACTGATTGATTAAGCCTCAGAAAGCAATGTCCATCGCTCTCTGGAAAGTGGCACCAGAATTAATCAATCCAAAAGGCATTTTTTGATAAGTAAAGGTGCCCCATGGAGTGCGGAAGGTAGTTTTAAGTTGATCTGGAGGAGACCTCAGGACTTGGTTGTACCCAAAAAACCCATCAAATAAGGATCGTCTTTCAGAACCAGATACCTATTGAAGGATCTGTTCCATGGGTGGGACAGGGTAGTTGTCTTTATCAGACGCTCTATTAAGGTTTCAGAAATCGACGCATAGTCGGATTTCCCCACTTTTCTTTCGGACAGGGACAAGTTTGGAAACCCATTGAGTGTGCCTAACTGGGAAAATTATCTTAGCATTTAGGAGCTTATTTAATTCTTTTTTGATGGTCAGTTTGAGCTTAGGGTGCGTTTTTCTTAATTTATGTTGAAAGGGTAAGGTTTGGGGCTTCATAGGAATGACGTGTTGTATGATGTTAGGGTCGAAAGTTTTAAGGTCATCATACGTCCATGCAAAAACATCTTTAAATTCTTTAAACAATTTAATAAATGCATCTTTTTCTTGTTCAGAACACCCCACCCCTAAATTAATGCACTGTCGATTGTCATTAGTTCCTAAGTTTACTTTTTCATATGATAACGAGGAACTATTGGTTTTACAATTGACCGATTTTTTGAATTTATCTTGAAGATCATAAAACTTCTTTAATCTAACTACAGATTTAGGGATCGAATTTACCATGTCTGATCAAGATTCAGGAGTTCTTGGATCTGGTATTACCGTGAAATCGTGCAAATTTTCATCGTGAGTGCATTCGTCGATCATCGCCCCTTGAAAAGTTTCTTTCATATGCAGGAAGCTAATAATCTGTTGATCGTCGTCGAAGACTCTCCAGTTCGTGATGTTGTCGGGAATGGATGCTCTGAACAATAGTTCGACGGAGAATGAATCCGGGGACAAGCCTTCTACAGAAAAGAGTTTGGAAGCTACGTTAGCTAATAGATTAGCTTTAGCATTATTCAATCTAGGAATAGAATTTATATTGAAAGCGGAAAATTTATTCATTAAATTCCATACCTCGGATTGGTAGCTTTTAAGATGCGGAGATAGATAGTGGATAGAATCTCTTACCTATCTAACCACGATTTCGGAACTGCCAAAGACAATCAAATTTTGAATGTTCATGTCTAAAGCTTTTCTGAGACCTTGCAGTAAAGCCTCATATTCTGTAGTGTTATTAGTACATTCAAATTCTAGCCTACATGCAATCAATGTTTTGTTACCTGTCGGATCGATAATGATGCAGCCTGCACTAGCTCCTTCTTTGGACTTTGACCCGTCAAAATAAAGAGACCAAATTTGATTTTTATCAGGTGTATGAGACCATTGTGTAGAGGCTGCTGGCTGCACATACGCTATAATCTCGGACTGTTGTTCTGGGTTTGTGATAGTTGAAGTCTCGGCCATGAAATTGCCGAAAAAGGTATCCATCCCTTGTACTTCGGGTGAATCAGCAGAAGTTGTAAATGGTTCATTGGGATCATTCAAATTTGTGACCATGAACTTAAGGTAGCGTTCACAATTTACCTTGATTTTGTTGGGCTTGCCATTCTCTGGAAGCCATAGGTGAGACCAATCTGTCACGAAATAGCCGTGTAGTTGCTCCAACCAGTCCCTGCTTAAAAACAAACCATACACTTTTGGAATATCCACAACAATAATATCAATGACTTGATGAACTTTGGGGTTAGATGATATTCTTATAAGCACATTCCTTAAATCGCCTATAACTTTGACACTGGTTCGATCGAGTTGGATGATTTTTAAAGTGGATGGTTCAACTTCAGCGTTAATCTTCTGACACACAGACCATGGCATCACATTGGATGACGTTCCTGAGTCTACCATACAATTGTGCACGTTTCTATTAAAGATTTCGAAAGTTAACAAAAAAGGAGGTACATTTTTGTGAGTGCTAAGGGTGGTAGCTTGCGGTTTTTTACTCGCAGTTTCTAAAGCTAATTTATCTACATTATTTGCATTATTTACAGGAAGGCCTCCTTTGTCTTGAGGATCAATATTGTTCTTAGTGGAAGTCTTCTGAGGAACCTTGTTCTAAACAACCTTGTTACTGTTTGAATTACCATTTTTGCTATTCTATGCGATGTTCTGTAACATTTTTTGTAGCAAAAATGGAAATTTCAATAACTCATAAACAGAAATGTTAGCCCTTAAATTTTTAAGATCTTCAACTAAATCATAATCTAAGTTGGGGTTCACATGACTCTGTTTAGTCTCAACTATTTTAGATTGCTTTGGAGGCAAAGTCGTAGTGTTTTTGGAAGAAGGTTTGTTTGTTGTCTTACTCCTAGTGTTGTAGGGATGCACTGTTTCGAAGTTAGCTTGGAAGATGCTATCCGAGAAGTGTCCAAAAATGTTTGGAGAAGACTCTTCTTCTTGAACTATCTCTTGTTCAACAACCTCCTCAGGAATCTCAGGAGGCATCAAGTTATCCTGGGCTTCTAGAATTGTTTGAAGGGCGTATTGCAGACTTTCTAGATTAAGGCCCTCAGCATTTGGATTAGATCGGTTGGTGGGAAAAGGCTTCCTGAACGGGGGTTTGTAAGGCCCTTTGCTCGAAGAATATTCTTCGGCCATCATTTTCAAGTCTATAACTTGATTTGATAGTTTTTGAACAACTTTAGTTAAGTTTTCTAAATCAGAGCTTTCAGTTTGTGCTTTACTTTGAGGAGGTCTGGGGAGGATTTCGATCTTCTTTTTGGAAGAAGAACTAGTCTCTGTTTCATTGCTAGTAGTGTCTTTTAGACTAAGTATGTCTTTTTCAATCTGGATGGCCTCCTCGAAGGCCTCTAACAACGTGGCTTTCTTAGATTGTTTAACCCAAATGGCTATATTTTGATGCAAGGCTTTAGTATAGTATGCTATGATAAGATTCTTGGCAGGCATGGAATCCGTAGGGATTCGGTTCTTAAGTGTTAAGAATATTTGATTAAAGTCTTTAATTTTCTCTTTTGGGTTCATTCTTAAGCTAGAAAGCTCCATAACTAGAACTTCTAGAGTTTTATCATCTCCTAACTTTTCCAAAAAGCAGTATTCAAACCTTTCCTAAGACACGATGGTATGGGCTTGCTGGGCAAAGTACTAGGTAGAGGCATTGCCCTCGAAAGTATAGGGGAACAACCTATAGACTACATCTTCGTGCTCGACATTATGGAGTCTAATCGCTAACATAAACTTTTTAATATGATCTTCTACGATCTGTTTAGAGTCAGGGTCAAACTTGGGAAGCCACTTCTCCAGATGTTTGGGTAAGGGATGCTATGCCCTAGGTACAACTATTGCATCCTGGTCGAGCCAAGGTCTAGCAGGATTGTTCTGGTTGGCCATTGGTGTAGTCGGTGTGGAAGGATGAGAAGGGGAACTTCCTTCGTCAGAAGAGTCTCCTCTAGAAGAAGAAGGGGATGATGGAGGTGGTGAAGGAGGTATTCCATATCCTCCTGCAGCAGGAGTGAGGATTGGATCTGTAGGGTTCACAGTGAGGTTAGTGCCTCCGAGTTGTTCTTTGATATCAGAGAAATCTAAAGGTTGGTCCAAAGGTCGATTTGGTTTCCTTAAATGGGCTAAAGCACTATGTGTTCTTATGAGAGATTGGCAGACAATCTCTTGTATGTCACCACCTATAGGATTTGGGGTTGATGGCTCAACTGTGATCTATGGATCGTCGTTATATGTGGTTGTTGTTTGAGGGGGGATGTTATCGTTTGAATGAATTATTGTCACTATAGGTGAGAGATTAGGTGGTGGAGGAGTCTTGCGACCACCTCATGCCATTAATAAATTGCAGGCCCTCCTTCTAGCGCCATTTGTTGACGGGCGAAAATGAATGCTCGCCAACTAGAAGAATGGATCCAGTCCGAGGTTGTTTAAATAACCCAAGCCATTTGGGATGATCCACCCTGACGGGTTTAGCAGCTCCGTTGGCCGATCTAAGTCCTAGGAAAACGAAAGAAAACTAACTAAAGGAACTAATCTAAGAAAAACAAAAATTAAAGCAAACTAATAAACAAATCGGAAATAATATATACAATCTATTATCTATACTATATAGCAATAATTCTATAAAATTAAATGTTCAATTATCAATAGAATTAGATCCAATTACAAATATGCAATATTTACAAATTACAGAGTTAAATGAAAACCTGTAAAAATCATTTGTAAACTTTTCTAAGACAGCGAAACTATTGCTTTTGATTTTAAAAATTTTATAAGAAAGAAATTGAATAAAAACTATCTAAGCTAAGCAACTAAAATAATAATTCTAACTATGAATCTAATCTCTCTCTCTCTCTCTCTCTCTCTCTCTATATATATATATATATATATATATATATATATCTAACTAAACTACTTAAATAACACTAATAAATTAACTATCAAATAACAAATAACAAACTAACCTGAAGTAACGCTTCGAATTTGTCCTGTATGCAATAGTTGGTTTAGCTGTTAGGTGGGAGAAAACCCGCACCAAATTCTCCACAAGCTTCTTGTAAATGGGAAGCAAATGTGCTCTTCAAATATAAATGATAGGACAAACAAGACATAAAAGTAACAACAATCTTATAATTTACAAATCAACACATTTGGATAAATTTGTATGCAAAGATTTGTACGGAACAGTTCAATCAATGAAGAAGATAAACCTTTAATTCATTAAATTGAAGCAATGTAATTGTTGTAATTTTAAAATAAGAGAAATCAGATATGGATAACACATTAACCAAGTCACATCAACTTGCAATGAATTACGATAGCTAAAGTAGTCTATAATCGACTGCAAACTGATATGAATAAAACTTGAAACAAAAGTTTGATATATTGAAAGCTAAAGTTGTTACAAGACATCGACTTTCATCACAGTCTGTATCATAAATCCATAGTCTGGTTTTCCCAACAGTGATGATGATTATCCATCAATACAAAAAATAACAAGTATTTAAAGACCACAGGGTAAAACATCCCTGTGGGAATTGTCAAAGCAAATTACAAAAAATCTGGGGAATAATCTCCCAAGTTCCTATTTTTTCCTATGACTAATAACTTGAGAACTATATCTAAACTGCTACAGAATGTCCCATTTGTCAATGAAATTCATAGGTACCTGTAAGTAGACAAGAATACATAAGTTTAGATATTGTTTTATTGATAAATTGACAAAAATCTAATTTTTAAGACTAGCTACAGAATTTTGTGATTCTGTAGCTGGTCTAATTTGAGCACAAAATCATTTTAAAATCAATCCAAAACTTAAAGAATTATATTCAAACTATTACAAAAATATTTAATTGCTAATTGGAAACCAAACAAATCATTCAAATCAAAACTTCTATGCTAATTTGAGAGCAAACGAAATCATGTTTGAACCTATTTTAACCAAAACGGGTTGTAACCAATCAAGCATATTTTTCATGCAATAGTTTATGTCAACTCAACAGTTAAAAAAATTGTTGTCGAATCAAAACGAAATAATCAAGATCACTTAAATCCAAACTAACTTTGAATCCATCGTATTACGCAAGCGACTGTACTAATCGAGGCACGTAGCATTGTTTGAGAATCAAATCAAACAGGAATGAATTGAACCGATTTAAGATCGACACAATCGTTATGCAAAATCAAAACATAGCTGTGTCTGAATTTAGCAAGAAAATCTTGTGTGCAGGTGGAATACAATCATAATCCAAAACGAAAATATTGATTCAATCCAAAACAGAATCGTTCCTGGTAAATCGAAGTCAACAGGATTGTTTAGAAACAAACAGAACTTAATTGAAATCAAACCCAATCGACTATCCATACAGAATTGTTTCAAAAAGCAATCCAAACAAAATAAAAAACAAATCAATCATTCATACTAAACTGAGAATAATAAAATCTCATAACCAAATCATATCTACATTTAATTTTAGCAAAATGAACCTACTGTACATGATTCAAACCGAAATCATTTTTAGTGATCCAAGTATAACAGAACTATTTTGAATCTATTAAAACGAACAGAGCTAATTGAAAACAACTCCAATTAATTCAAGAAAACTTACAAAGCAAAATTGATGTCAAAACACATACCTGGGCAAATCGGTCATGATAATTTTGAATTGACAAAGGTCGTTGCTTCTTCAACATTCCTGAAGACAATTGAACCGGAGGTTTTTTGTTTCTTCTCGTTGGCTTGAAGCCTGTAATTCTCCTTCGACAGCACTATCACCCGTTCTTCTAACAATTTGATCTTTGATTGCAACAGGGGAACGTCAGTGTAATAACGCTCTAGCCAAGCATTGCATTGGATACATGGTGATTGATCAGGCTTTGGTATCACCGGCGAGGATTTGTTCAAGTTACTAGGGGTTTCCTTGTGCAGCTTGATTCCCGGGTAGGTTGGGTCGTTTTGAGGCATGGGGGTAAGTTAGAGACATAGTCATAGGGTTCCTTAGAGCATAGGCCATGGGAATAGGGGTACTCCTCAGCTAGGAAATGCTCAATATCAGAGTCTGAGTCCTCGCTCAACACTATGAGCTTTTGGTTGATGTTCTGTTTAGGCTTGTTCCGGGCAAATCTCGATATCAATCGAGCATTTTTCTTCCCTTTACTGTTGACAACATTGTCACCTCTACCTTTCTTACTCATAGGCTTCTTGACGGCCTCAATATTGTATTTTGTACATGGGTTGGTTATGGTGTCGGGTAGGTCGATGTCAGGGCAATCCGAGGGTTTGACAGGGGGTAGAAGGATATGAAATGGCATGGCTGGCCCAACCAAAGTTTTCGTAACCACAACCTTGTCAACTTGGACAGACTCGGGAGTGGCAAAGCCATTCCTAGACAGGAAGGCTTTCCAACAGTCACCATGAAGGCTCAAATGGTGGACGATAATAAGTTTGATCAAGCCGTGATGGAAAAGGCTGCTATCAGCCTTCTCATGCTTGAATCTCTTAGACATATTGTAAAGACTACGCAGGAGATAATGCGGCATGTTCAAAGGATAACCTATAAGATTCATCAACAACCGAAGGTGATACAGAAATACCAAGCCATACCGATCTTCACAGGTCACAAACTGTTTAACAATTACCAAAAGATCGTGCCACCTGGGTTTGAGGGTAGTGATAAGCATACCTTTATCACAGGAAACAATCTTCCTTGATGTGAATAATAGTGGCCACGACACCTCGTCGAATTTGGATTTTTTAAACCACCTTTGTCCCGTAGCTGCCAGTCTTGTAGCTGAACTCATGAATTCTTCATTCAGCTCCAGTTGTATGTCACTGACCTTAGCCCTGCAACCGTTGAAGGTGAGGGTGAATTGTTGGGCAACCGAAAGGTTAAAACCCTCGAACCTTTGTATAAACACCATCCAACCACCATCTTCTAAATCCTTACGGGCATTATCGAATAGCAACAGAGTTTGGCTACCATTTGGCTCTATGCGCACCACAGGTGCCATAGACGAGAGCACACGGTGATCAAGGTGCATGGTCAAGGGTTTGAACAAAGTATATGCAAGATTAGAATGCTCACAAGCTTACCCAAAAACTAGCAGAGGTGACTCGGGATAGAGGCAAAGAAATAATGATCGAATGTGCGAAGGTGGTGAATCTAGATCAGCCCATCCAAAACAGTCATTTCCCACAGTACAACCGATGGCGCATATAGCGATTCAAATCACTATTGCATATGTTAAAAACTATGCCACTCAAACAATCAATGAAATCTATCGTAAGTCAACCAAAAATTTGCGCAAGCAATAGCATTAACATAGTTTTAAAAAAAAAATAATGATTTGAAATCAACACCAAGGGTTGGATCATATCGAATATGTATGAAATGATTTATACCAAGGGTCTAACCACAACGTCAATGTGTTTTCATGAAACCAATGTGTCAAAGAAATCGATGAAAGACTATAGAACGTCAAAACACCAATGTATCAAAAACTCGATCATAAGGATATCATCACAGCCTTGTAAAAATGAAGTCATATTAACAATTAAAGAATGCCAAATGAGTAAAGATCTTGGAGTCTTGCCAGATGTGTGACTATAATTAAATTGGAAACGCAATGAACACATAGAAAAGAGTGACCATAATAATCCAGTGACGATTTAATGTGACTTCGAAATCAAAGTTTTTACGCTTGCAGTCGTGAAAACAAGAACAAAAGCAGGTGTGCAAATGCACCAAATAATAGTGTCGTTTTATTCAAAGATTGTGATGAAAATCAAGGGTTGCAAAACGCTTGTGTACACAGCTTATAAGGATAGGATAAAAATGCTAATTGGCTACCAACATGGCCATGCATGGCCAAGGGTTCATCCAAATACCTAGCTTCTTATAGCCTATAAAAGAAGGGGTAGGGGTCCCATTTGGAAAGAGGAAAAATATAGCAAAGAAACTCTACCCATTTACATATTCCCATTGTCCCAACCCTTTAGCTTTCCCTTATGCCAGAGGAGATTCAAAGAAAAGAAGTTAGAGGACAGAAGAAGAGGAGCCCAGGATCAGGTTCCAGGAGCGGTGGCCAGTCTCAACTTTTTGTAGGTTGACTCATTCAAAGTAATAAAGAAAATGCTTTTCCCATCCCAATTCATAAACTCTTTATAGTTTGATCAGTATATGTTTGGATTTCTAACCCACTAGAATATAAGTAGTATGCATGCATAGTTGTTTCTCGTCTTGAATGCAGGTCATCTTTGGAAGGAGTATTGCGAACAAGTAATCAAGCACAACGGAGGATCGACATCAAAGACCAATAACGAGGTAGGTTGATCTTTCCATGCATCTACTAAGAAAAGGGGATTTAAATCTAGGGATGAAGATAGAAAGTAATTTCTATTCGATCATATCTGCATGGAAAGTCTGAACTCTATTTGCTAGTCCGTAGGGTGTTTTTCCCCAACAACACCTTCTTTTTGGGTCTTCAGATATGTCAAAAAAACCAAGAAACATTTATTTCTCAAACTAGGTATATCAGAGAAAGACTAAAGAGGTTCATAATGAAAGATTACGAACCAGTTGCCACTCCTATGCAAACGAGTTGCAAGTTAAACACAGATGATGATTCAAAGTCTACAGACCAGAGTAAGGGAGGTCAATGATTGGTATCTTACTATATGTGACAACATCTAGACCAGATTTAATGCAGGTAGATGGACAAGTATCACGATTTCAAGCAACACCAAAGGAATCACGTGTCTTAGCAGTGAAGAGGATTTTCATATATATCAAAGGAACAAAAGATTTTGGATTACGGTATCCAAAAGGAAAGGATCTATCACTTATTGCCTACATAGATGCAGATTGGGCAGGTTTCATTGATGATCGAAAAAACACCAGTGGAGCCGTGTTCTACTTGGTTGAGTGTTTAGTATCTTGGCTAAGCAAGAAAAAATCATCAGTATCTTTATCTACATCCAAAGTAGATTATATTGCAGCAGGAGGATGTTATACACAGGTTCTATGGATGAAACAAACTCTGACAGATATATAGGTTGAGTATGATAAGCCCATTCCAATATATTGTAATAATACAAGCGCCATCAGTATCTCAAAGAACCCCATGATGAACTTCAAGACGAAGAACATTCCAATCAAGTATCACTTTCTACGGGAACAGGTTGTAGAGAAGAACATCAGGGTTGAATATGTCAGCACAAAATAACAAGTGACATACATCTTTACAAAACCGCTTCCATGGGAAGCCTTTGAGTATCTTCGCCAGAGACTCAGAGTAATTTCTACTCCAAAATGAATGTTTTTGAATGCTTATCTTATATGTCTTAGGTTTACACGAGGAAGCACCATAAAGAGGATAGTTCAAGTCAGGAGATCATTTTCACGAACAGTTCATTAAGAGGGAGTATCCCCAAGGACAGTTCAATTATGGGGAGCAACCCTAGATGGAAAGCCACCTTTTCCATTGATGACAAAGGAGGAGAGATTTATCAGATGCAGAGCATAGAGGCATGGTTCTAGGGGGGGCGATGGTCACAGGAAGATCATGAGTGACATGACTTCAGTATTGCATGACATGACTTCAGTATTGCATCAGAGTGTTTCCATTAATGCCAAAGGGGGGATATTTTTTATTAATTGGGTTGGTTTTCATTTATGTCAACCCTTGAAGAAAGTCTGGTAGAGAATTTAGGTAGCACAAAGGTTTCGTAATGGACCCAATTTTGTTTGATGGATAATTGTATGAGTTTTTAAATTTGCAGGTAAAACTATTCTATATGGATAGTACATCTCATGCACTTTTCGGTGGTATGTGGAACATCACATAACTCCTCACGGTTAGAGAGTTATCACCATGTGAAGTTGGAGAACCCTCATGAGTCATCTATAATCCCCAAAAGGTCAAATTAGTCAAAGTGTTTGCAAAGAAAAAATTATTTAAATAATAAAGTGAAGTGATGAGTGTACTATAAGTCAAAGAGGATGCAAAAGAAATTATTTAAATAATAAATTTAATGAAGAAATTACTAATTATGGAAAGTGGTTAAGTTAAGTGGACAAGTGGTTATAAGTGGGTTAACCCTAAAATAAATAAAGTGGGTTAAGATGGTTAGAAGGTAACCCCTTGAGGAAGCTACATAAAAGTATAAATAAGAGGCAATGGTCTCTCATTAAAAACACACTTGAACCTATTAAATATCATTGAATATCTATTATGTGAAAGGTTATTTGGGAAGGTATTATTGATAGAGAGAAAATGCGGAAGAAAAACTACAGTAGGAAAGTGTGGCAGAAAAAGTGTGGCAAAAAAATTGCAGCAAAAACAGTGCAGCAGGAAAATTGTGGTAGAAAAAGTGTGGCAGGAAAAGTGGGGAAGAAAAAGTGTGGTAGCAAAAGTGCAGCAGAAAAATCGCAGCAGGAAAAGTGCAGTAGAAAAAATGCTGCAGAAAAATCGGGGCAGACGATTCGCAACAGCAAAACCGCGGCAACAGAACACTACAAGAAGAAAAAAAAAAGACTTTTGGTTGAGGTATGTTGTTGAAGTTATTGGTACAGATAGAAGTTGTATAACAATGAGGTTCTAGCACATGGTTTGAGGTACAAATTTGTGGTATAGTGTTTGAGGTATATGTGATCAGATCAGATTGGTTGATGAGTATATAGTGACAGGTTTCACAGTGACATATTTAGTTTCTACATTTGGGTACCTGGTTGAGACAAGTAGTTGATGAGTTGGCACATACATGAGGCGTATAGTTGATGATGTTGGTACATCTTGATGAGTCATAGTTTATGTGTGTTTGATGCATGATTGGTACATATTTGGTGTGGTTGATGCACTTGTTGATGGTACAGGTTGAAGTACAGGTTGGTGCATGGTTGATGCACTTGTTTATGGTACAGGTTGATTACAGGTTGTTTGGATAGGTTATTGTGACAGGTTATTTGTATAGGTTTGGTGCATGGCTGATGCACTTGTTTATGGTACAGGTTGAGGTATAGGTTGATGTGTGTATATGTTGGCACAGGTTATTAGCACAGGTTGTTACAGGTTGTTTGGTACAGGTTGATTGGCACACATTTACAGCAGTATATCTCATAGCGATAGTCTGAGAGTGGTTCCATCATTCTACTTTTACGTCAGGGTGGTTATATGGGGCAAGGACAGGTGGTTGTAGCCACCTTTTGGTTGTAGCCGGTGAACATAGGGGGTTGTAGCCTTTTTCTGGTTGTAGCCAAAGAATTGGGGAGTTGGAGCTTCCCTCAGGTTGTATCCTGAGAAACTAAGGGGTTGTAGCCTCCTTCTGGTTGTAGCCAGAGAATTGGGGAGTTGGAGCTTCCCTTAGGTTATAGCCTAAGAAACTAGGGTGTTGTAGCCTCTTTCCAGTTGCCACTGAAAAACAAAGGAATTTTGTGCTTCCAATGAATGTAATTCTTAAATACATATAAGAAAAATCATTCCATGGTTTTCTCCCAATTTGGGTTTCCATGTAAAAACATGGGTGTACTGTGTATGTGTATGATTGTTCATTTGTTCATTATTTATTTACTCTGCAACTATTGGATGATAATGCTACATTGATATAACACTTGCATTTTGTGGTTAAAAATGATTATTGCTCTATTACTGACTCACCCCCC
>ML777385.1:1553982-1568332 GCA_009831015.1 Picea engelmannii | reverse complement strand
ATCTGCCAACATCATGCAACTTCCGTCATTAATTATATAGCCTACAATCATATTTGACCAATCCCTTCCAAGGACAACTCCACATGTAGGGCGAAGCTCCACCACCACAATATTGAAAATTGTAAGAATATGAGGAGAAACAATAATCCAAGAATAAAAATCTTTAATTTCTTCATAATTTGGTACTTGCCTAGAATCAATCGCATAAATTCTTTCACCTAACTCATAATATTTAGTGCAACTCATAGCCAATGCCTCCATCACTTCCAAGGGCATGATATTATTCGTTGCACCAATATCAACTAAACAATTATGGATAGAAACATCATGGTTTTCCTTGAAATATAAAAAAGGTGGAACTTTGCCTCTCAACTTGATTATCGATGTGTTTTGAATTTTCTTTGGGCCTATGGAAACTGCTTCAATTCTTATAGCTGGCTCATCTAACAATTTCAAAATATTCTCCCTTTGTTGGGTAATCTTCACCAATTATGTGAAAGGAAGAGTAATCTTCAACTTACTCATATCATCAATGACATTATATTTCATTTGAGGGGGTTTTGATACTTGGTGTTGCTTTTTATCTTCAGTGTTACTCATCACATTTTTATTTGTCTCTCTCTCTCATTCGCCTTTTCTTATCCATTTCTTTATTTTTCTCTTTGTATTTTTCAAAGTCATCTTTACTTTTGGACTTATTTAAAAATTCTCATGTTTGAGCTACATTCTCTTGTGATTCGGGATCAATGTCGCCTTCTTCAAATATATACATGGACGTCTCACATCCGTCCATCTATACATGTTCAAAATTTTCATCTGGTAAATAATCATTTTCTTTTTCAGCTATTTGTTCATTATATAACTCATCAAGAACCACTACATCTGAAACTGGTTGTCTAGGGACCCTCTGTCTTTATTGATTATCAAAATTTTCAAACCTCAATTTTTGCTCATGAGGAGGAATCCTTCTCTGTTCTTGGACTAGAATCCTTGGATTGGGAACATAATTGTCATTCCTTCTCAGTCTGGTTATTTCATTTTTCATTTGTATGATTTCTATTCATTTGCACGATATCAATCCTTTGTTTAGTTTCTCGAGCTGCAATGGGATCTGTTTTCACATCTGGTATGGTTCCTTCGAAAAATCCTCCACCGGTGGCATGATTTTGACTTTATCGAGGATTCTTCTCTTCATTCCTTCTCAAACCAGAAGCTCCTTGATCATCAATATTTAGATTACTCATCTACCTTTGTACTTTTCTAAGGATGATATCAGGGTTAACACCCGTTTAAATCATGATTTCTTCCATTTATGTGGCCTTAATCATTGTTTCCTCTAAGTTATCAATTTGGGACTTTCTAATAGCAAATTTCACATTTGGAGGCATCACATTCTTATAAAAACCAAGTATCATTGGATCATTTGGCCTCTTATCTTCAGGAATCTTGTTCAGAGTCTTATTGAGTCTGAGATTGAAATCCTGTATTCTCTCTTTCTTCTTTAAAAAAATCTGAGTGAAATTAGTGAAAATAGTGCGATATGTGATTGGGGCAGCGAAAATGGTCAAGAACATGTTCTAGAGATCATGAAATGGACCAATATTTGATCTGGTGGGAAATGTTGTATACCATTCATAAACTTGACCTTATAATATTTGGATAAACAACCTTACCATTACATCCTCATACTCAACAAGATGAAAATCACAAACATCTAGAAACAAGTCAACATGTCTTTTAGCATCGATTGTTCCATCTCTGGAAAATGTCTTCAAAGTGACCTTGGGAAGAACATGAAACTCATGTTTTTCACCAAGTAGATCAAGGGAGAATCCGTCATTCTTCTGGGGTTTCTAAATCTTATCATTCCATCATTTATGTCTTCTTCATGCCTTCTTTCCTCCCATATTTCTTCGCATGGTCCTTCATGTCTTTCTTCATGTGGTCCTTCACATCTTTCTTCATTTATTTATGCCATTTCTAGAATCTTATCATTTTTTTCATGAATAAGTTCTTTGATTTTTGAAGTATGTAACTACTTGCTTTTACTTCTAGTGGTGGGTCCTTCATATTTATCCAGTTTCAGTTATGTCCTTGTTCTTGCACTCTTTGATCTTGCCTCTCATTTCTTCCGTCTTTTCTTTCATCTCTTATTTTCCTCCGAATAGTTTCTCTTTCTTCTTCTTGGACCAATGTTTTCCAAGACCTTTCCAATTCCTCCCTTCTTTTGGTTGTCGTTATTACAAGATTATATAGTTGATGCAAAAAACTTTGTTGATTATTTAACCTAATTTCCAACTGGGGCTGATTAGCTTGCGGCAAAGTCATGTATTTCAAGGATGTTAAGCCAGACTTCAAATATTTCAGTTAGTTCCCCAGTATGGTCGCCAGAAATGTTGATGCTTTAATCCATCAGGGATGAAACGACAACCTCACAAGGATATGGATCCTCCTACTTTTTTAAAGATGTGGTACTCCTCTTTGAGTTATGATGTTCTATAATATTTTTTAGATTTTGGAATGATACAGGACTTTAATCAAGCCATATCTTTAAGCTCAAAGAAAAATAAAATGCTAAAGAAATAACGATTTATTTTTATTTGAATTCTTGTGACATAACCAAAAATTCTCACAAATCACACATTTAAAAATATAGGTACAATTTCCTCACATCCATCATAGTAAGAATAAATAATTCTGATCACACGTGAAAATAAAAGAAGATGGTCCAGATACACAAGAGAACTTTGATAGAGTAAACACATGTATAGCTCAAAAGAAGATAATGATAGACCAATTTCAAAGATTTCATACTAAAAAATCAAAGTTATAAAACACTGTCAATACTGATATCAACTGAGTTCTCTTAGGATTTCAAAAAATAATAAGGTATGTTACAATGCTTTGAAATTTAAAATGTGTTTTTCTAGAGGACTGGGATTGGGGCTCCCACGAACCATAAAAGTAAATAAAAGAAAACAAGATATAGATTGTAAAGAGAAGAAGGTGGAAGGATTCAGAACAACAAGACCTGAAAAGAAGACAAAAGGAAGTTATCATATTTCAGTTAAACCTTTCTATTCAAAGAAGCAGAGTAACTGGATGAAAACTCATAAGGAAAGTGAAGTGCGATCAACATGAACTTAATATGATGGTATCTCCTCATTTTCACTTGCTTCTTGTTTTCCTTTTATTATTCTCGTTGACAATTACAAGAACTATCTCAACTGTTGTTTCTTGGCCCTCTTTAGTTAACTTATCAATTTCCCTCTTAAACCAATCCTCAATGTAATTCTTCATTAGGAGGGGAGGAATAATACTAGTATTCTCTCGACCACCGGAAGTTCTGATCTTCACAACCAAAAATATTCAAAGTGTTACCACAGAACTGTTGTTGAGTTGATGCTCCCATTAAGTTGATGGAACTATTTCTTCAACTTGGTAATGGTATCAAATAAACCTTTTTGAAAAGATAATGATAGTTTAATCCCTTTTTAAATGAAAATTAAATGAGAATTTAATAGAAAATTCCTCGAGCCTTTTTCCATTAATGAAGACCTTTTTTGGGCCTGCACAATAGTTGTTAGCATTGAAACAGTACTTAATGCGTATTAGGAAAAGAAAAGTAATGGTGGGGATGTGTGTGAGAGAACTTCATTATAGAATTTTTGTGAACCCGCCAACCCGCCAACATGTGGTTGTAGAGATAATCAAAATAAACTAAGTATAAAGGAGTAGTCAGTCGGACTCACATGCATGAAGAACATAATACTTTGGAATATGACACCTGCGATGAAGCTACAGGTCAAGTGTGGTCAAAATGTAGATCACAAAAATTGAAGTGCAAAGTGAGGGTCATGAAAAAAAGGAGAGAAAATGTTTGAGCTCGCATACCCGCAAATTTGAAGAAAGAGTCTAAGTTTTGAAAGGAACTTGTGCATGAATAAGTGGATGTAAATGAAAATATGACAACCCACAAACTGAAATACAACTAAGTATAGTAACCAAGAAAGGAAGAAAAAGTAGGGATAAAAAGAAATGGCAAAAAGGGAAGGTATAGAAGGGGGAAAGGAAAATGAGTAAAGAAGTGGGGAAAATAGAATGTGGGAGGGAAAAATGGAAGCAAGAAAAAGTCTCAATAATCCCCCTTCTTTTAAAACATGTTTTTCCTTTTTATTAGTCCCTGCCTCGGGCAAGGGACTATAGCAACGACCTCGTGGTTAGCTATCATTGATCGGGTATTAGGTGGTCTATTCTGTTGCATTAATAGGTGCCTTTTAGAGCCTTTTTACAATATTTTTCAAAGTTTTGTAAAAACCTATATTAAAATAATTTTTTTATTAAAACTAAAAATGTTTATCCAATATTTGAAATAGATATGTTCAATTTTTGATTGGTCTGGGACTAAATTGTCCCTAGTGTATGTAAAAAAATTAATTTATTTTTATATTAATAATTTTAATTTTGAAAAAGGCAGCCTAGCTTGATCAATCAACTGACGATCAAGGCACCTAAACATCAGAATAGCAACCCAACCATCTGGACTCCTCCTCCAACAGATTTCATAAAGATTAATTTCAATGGGGCATCCAAAGGGAACCCGGGACTAGCTATATATGGAGCCACACTTAGAAACTCCAGAGGAGAAATCCTCTGTCTGGTAGAGTGTTACTTGGGGGAAACAACAAACAATGCGGTGGAGCTAACGGGCCTACTAGAAGGCCTCCGAATAGCAATTTCTAGACATAGTGACAAGCTCATCCTAGAGGGGGACTCACAAATTGTCATTCAACTAATCACCAAAATCCTCCATGGGGAAAACCCGCAGAAAATCTCACCCAGCTAGTGACTCTCAGGGCTGCTAGAGGAATTCAAGAGCCTCCTCAAAGCCAACCTTAGCATCATACCTTCTCACGTGAAAAGAGACGCAAACAGGGTAGCGGATTTCTTGGCAAATGAAGGAGTAGCAAAGGAGACAAAATACATCCACTGGGAAGCACAAATCTCTAGAGACACAGATATCTCATATCGAAGTCAATCTCTGGCCAATAGGGATCTCCAACCCCCAGATGGGGTGCCACGTAGAAAGGGAAGGACACGCGGAAAAGAGTTGGGTGATGCCATAAATGTTAGCCACCAGCTCCCATCTCCTCACCATTAAAGATGGGAGTGAACCCAAGCAACCGATACCAGGCGACGAGGCCCATCATGTGAGTGAAGACAACGACTAATCAGTGCATTAAGAACATAGCCTTAATGGGTATAGCCATCACCTTCATCCTTATCAACCACCTTGGATGATTTGTGAGGCATTGGGAGATTGAAGGGCCAAAGGCTAAACCTTTGGAGTGCAGGAACAGAGACACCTTTTCAGTCAGAATTTCATCCATAGATTTGTTTCTATACATGCCAAGAGCAAGGGGACGGCCTCGCAGAGGCGCAGCGTGGTATGATTTCGACTCATGCAGGAAGCGACAAAAGAATTTCGAAAAATCATTGGCTATAGCTTTCAAGAGGAGAACCAGGAAGTCTGGGAGAAATGGAATGCCTCCCATGGCATATGTAGAGGAGATTGTTCCAGATGAATCCATCCAGAATTACTCAGAACATCTCCTCTTCACTATCCCAGAAAATTGGGATCCCCCCACCTATTTCGATAAGGATGTCAAACCCCCTGCTCCAAGAACAACACAGGGTCCCATGGAAGAAGATCCAATTGAGGAATTCACAACCTGCTACATCGAGGAAGAACTCCAAGACGACACAGAAGAAAAGATCCATACTACAAGTGGTGGACCTCCTGAGGAAGGCAAGGATGAGACTGATGCACAGAAGCTAGCTCCCCTCTCCTCCACTCCGCGAGAATTGCAGGACCAACCACCATTCCTTCACTCGGAGCACCTGGAATTAATTTTTGAAACATGCAGCATGGTGGTTGACCATATCTTCAGGGCCATCCAAATCAACCAATGCCTTGATATGATACACACTGCTTACTCTAGTACATCTGCAAGACGATAATGCCCTACGTGTGCACAGGCCTATGCGATTCCAATCAGATGAGGAAAGAATGGTGATGATTATGAGAACACCAGTTAAAAGGTTTTATGCGTGCTCGTAGTTAGAAAATTTTTTCTTTTGTTGCAAACTAGAGCTTTATCTCAATTATCTCAGTTAGACTATAGCAATGTTGTCAGTAGCGAAGTAAAGAACAACCTTAATCTAATGGAAGCCATGCGTCCTGGTTTCCTTCAGGCAGGATGACATCCTGGTATTTTGTGTTTGAAAACAAGTGGCATGGAATTGCCATCTGTCTCGGTTTCCTCTCCAAGTAGGACAGCTGGCATTCCAACAAAACTGTGTAAATTTGCAACTTTAATATAACAGGTCCTTCCCTTTTTACTTTAAAAATAAAAAATAAAAAAATAAATAATTTTACAAAAACAACAAACTAACAACATACTATTGTATTTAATATATTGAATGCTCTATTAATTAGCGTGCTAGAGATGCAGGTTTTGGGGAAGGGAAGTTGCAGTGCACTTGGCAGGTTGCATGGAGCCACCATGTAATAAAACCACTACTTCCAAACATAGACTCGAGCAGCTTCCAATGGTACTCAGTACAAGTAATGAAGAAGGAGCTCTTAGTACAATGGATTCAAAGATTGCTACAGAAAGGTATTAGTTCTTTGAAAATTTTGTTTAAGCTTAGATGTAAGAAAAAGAATCAAAGCAGAACTATAATAAAAGTAATTCGACCTGTCGCCATATGCAGGTCCACCCCATTCTCAGCATACTTGATTCATCTTCATCTTTTGATTTCTACTTAAACACCGAATATTACTGGTAGAAGTTAGAATTTATTCTTACTGGTAAGCTTAGCTAAAGACTACTTTTTACATATACTGGGCGTCTACACAGATCCATAGACTAAGCATATACATTACAATTCCATGGAAATTTTGTTCATTATTCCTAATATTAGATTATTTGATAAGTCTCTCTTATTTCTTTCCGTTGGGAGGAAGATCTATGAGCTGAAATCTTTACCAAGCGTTTTTAATCTACTCCCTTGCCTATTGTTAAATATAATGTAACCTCAACAGGCTGACTGTACACTGCCAGCTATCCTGGCCAGCTATACTTTCTATTCTTGATTTACTTGAGCCTATTTAGCTCAGCTATTTTCCTTTGCATAGTACTTACTACTTCAGAACTTCTTCATGTACTTGTTTTGTACTCTTCTTCTTATATTCCAATATACTATTTTCTGTTCTATTCTTTCTCTCTGCATTTCTTGCTTCACAATTTATCATGGTATCAGAGCTACAACAGTAAGCCTCTTCACACAAGCTGGAGAGCAACACGATCCTCAAATAGCGTAGAGCTTCACGAATCTTGAAAGAATTCGACACAGACTTTTCACAAGGCTTGGAGAGATGTCTATCATACTCTCGAAAGATCCTCGTAGGAAACTTCCATGAGGAAGAAGACCGTCATATGCTCAAAATATCAGTGTAAGAAGCTCACGCGAGGTCGCAGAGCGTACTACGCTCGAAAGTTTCAAGGAGAAGAAACACAAGAAGGAAGAAGAGACTGAAAAGGAAGAAATAGTAAAGATTCTTGTTCAATTTTCAAAGAATCATCAAAGATTCATGAAGAAGAGCTGCAGGAGGCGGGAACTCTTGAAGAATTCAAAGCATTTGTTCAAATTTGTGAAAGATAGTTGCAGAAAGAAGAAGCGTTTAAATCATTTCGGAAGTCGCTCAAATCTGTCAAAGATTGGAGCAGAGAACAAAGAACTCATGAAATTCTTTCAAATCTTTGAAAGATTCACGAATTTTTCTTCCGCAGGAGAAAATTCCTTCAAACACAGCAAAGATCGCATCAGAGGAGCAAAGAATAGCCGACGCAGCAGAAATATATGTCCTTTGAAAAGGTCTGAGGCAGAAATCTAGTTCAGAAGGGATGAGGAGAACGCGGAAAAGGTGAAAGAATTTCAGCTGTTAGATCTTGTGCAGAGGACTGACAGCCGTTGGATCAACAAGAAAGTGCACGAGGTTTAGTCCTCTAGAGTGCACAAGAGAAATTTTGACTTGTGAAGTCGCTAAATCCTGAAATCATTTAGACCGTCCATCAAGAGACACGTGGCGAGATCTCGACATTTCACTGACTCGCAAGGTGTAAAGGTCAGAAGACTGTCATGAGAATTCGCGAATCGTGAAATCATGAGTCATTATGGACCATTGGATCGCAAAATATCGTGAGTCGTCGATCTTATCCCATCGCAAAATCAGGGATCGGGAGTTGGACGAGCGAAGGAGACTGCTCTCCAAAACCCCGATATGCGAAATTCCGACATCACAAATCGTGAAATCCCGAGAGGATTGTGAGTCGTCCATCTCAGAGGACAAGTGGAAGTAGATCCAAGTGCCATCATCTCAGCATTTCGGAGTTCAGGATATCGGAGATCTTATTGACGAAAGGTCGGGACACTCCATGGCGAAAGTCCCAAAAGGAAAGGGCCATCGGCATTTTGGTAAATCAGAGATCGAGGAATCGAGGAGTCAGAAGAGCTCGCTATCAAGGTTCACAAAGTCGCAAAACCTAGAATCCCGAGAAGATCTGGACCATCAGATCATAGGAAGATCTGGACCATTGAATTGTCCAAAGGAAAATTTCAGCATTTCGGCATTTGAAGTCCCGAAAGCACAAAAGGAGGATATCGAAACTCGGCATATCGGGGATCCCGCAGACAGAGGATTGGGCCACTTCGCATCACGAAGTCCTGATTCACGAAATCCCGAAAAGGATTTCGAGAAGGGCCTTTCCAGCATATTTCACATTTTGGCAATTTGAGAGACAAAGAACCGGGAAATCTCGTAGCGCTTTAACCTTTAGGCGTGTGGTCACATTGATCGGAGACTAAGGGCCTTTTCAAGGCCGATAAACTCTCTTCGGCATTTCGGCAATTGGAAGTTGGAGAGTTCAAAGGTCTCATCTAAAGGAGTTCCGAAATCACTGCAAGAAAGCAACAGACCTGGTTTTATGCGCGGAAGACAGGTAAATAAGAATTTTTCTTTCTATTTTGTTCAATTAAAAAAATAAAAAAATAAAAACATGGCGACGTCTAGCAATTTAGGACCAACTTGTTAAAATGGGAGAGTAGAGTGAACAACATATATTCTATTGCTTACAAAATCAATACAATGGACTCTATTAGATAGAGTGTGTAGGTTGTTATCAGATCTAACTTATTCTAAAGATAACTGGAGAGGTTGAGAGAATATCTCAACCACACACCAAGTTAGAATCTCACAAATCCAACTCTCTAACAACCTCTTAATAATAGGATCACACAACTCACGTAGAGATGAAATCTACCTCTCAATACATTAGCAAGAACATTAGATAAGTAGGAATTATATATTCCAACACTCTCCCTTAATGACTACTTATCTAAATATCTATGTGGTCATATCTTCGTGTGCTTCCTTTTGTACCTGCATCTGATTATTGACGTCCATATAAAAAGAAATCCATCTACCGGAATACATGGGTCATCCGCCGCTGTAACCACCAGTTCTATAGGAATCCTTTTCAGCTACATGGTTCATTCAATCATTCTTCCTCATATCCCTCCCTTCATCACATCATCATCAACCTGGGTTTTATTTCGGCTTACCCATAACCATGCTCTGGGTTTTCTCGGATTACCCTCAACCATGCACCAGGTTTTCTCGGATTACCAGTAACCATGCTCTAGGTTTTCTCGGATTACCCTCAACCATGTACCAGGTTTTCTCGGATTACCTGTAACCATGCTTTGGGTTTTCTCGGATTACTCTCAACCATGCAACAGGTTTTCTCGGATTACCTGTAACCATGCTTTGGGTTTTCTCGGATTACCCTCAACCATGCAACAGGTTTTCTCGGATTACCTGTAACCATTCTTTACATAGTGGTTTCTAGATTACCACGAACTTTTCACATTAGGGGGTATACAATGACTCAGGTACATAGAATTTTCTAGGACCACTACATCAAAATATCCTAGTCTTGCTTTCAATTACATAATTATGCACACCTTCAAACCAAAAAACAATACTTGTAAAATCATAACTCAATCACACTTCTCACAATCAATGCTCTCATAATCAATGCTCTGTGAGTCTGATGGAATGGGCACGTACACCACACTTCGCTATAACATCTCCATGGAATGGTGCGAACAACAACAAACTCCAACAATAATAGAAATGAGTCCTCTGCAATGTCATGGACAAGGATTTGTCACACGCCCTTCAACCTCACCCTCTCCTCGGGCTTCAACATTTGACTGGTCATGCAAAGTGACTAGTTTTACTCCTGCCAATATAACATTCTTTGCAACTGCAACTTTCAAACCACGCTTCTGGACTTCCTCATCAATAACAACTGCTCCTCTTTGGGTTCCATCCCCACCAATTATATAAACCTGATTAATGCCACGGTCTTGAATGCTTTCAACTATTTTTGATGTCTTGTGACCACCCCTTGAAGTGCCAAGAACGACCTGTCGGACCGACTCCTCCATTTGCCCTGGCCGATCACTGGTGAATCAGAAATAACCCAACAGCTCCTCAGCCGCCGTGACGAACGGGTTTTGATGTGATAAGAAGACCGACTGTTAACGGCCACTTTACACGCCGAATACTCCAGTGAATAAAACATCAATATGATCCAAACCGGCCCCAATTCCGACGTGCAATTGCAAATTCCAATCTATAATACCTGAATCCTATTGTTAAAAACAACAACGATCTCGAAGGATTCACGAATCAAACCACGACCGATTTTAAGGCCCTAATATGAGAAATGCGTCAATTAACACAAAAATTTCCTGGATGTCCCTCGGTGGGTTAATGGCATACCTCCGTCTGCAGATGATCCTTTAAATGCCAACAATGTTGGTCTCAGAATGCCTGGATCAAACCCTCCTTAGATGAGAGCCGAGAAATTTGGCATCTATCTTAGACGAATCCATCCAATGGAAGACAACAGATCCGACGATCGGCAGAGTTGCATTATTTATTTATAACAGAGTGAACCCGCTGATCGTTAAGAAGATGTTTGTGATCGTCTAAAATCTGTTATTGGTGAATCCATTACTAATTGTGATCTATTCCTCAACTGCAGCGCTATCTTCAGCAACACGCAGGCACCAATCTTCTTTGGATAATGAGCACACGCTGGGACTCACACAAGCTCACACCAAAATTTTTACACTAAACAATTACTCTACTCTCCACATATTTCTGGGCATTCCCGTGAGGGAGTCACGCCCATCCCTGATGCTCTGATACCATGTTAAAATGGGAGAGTAGAGTGAACAACATATATTCTATTGCTTACAAAATCAATACAATGGACTCTATTATATAGAGTGTGTAGGTTGTTATCAGATCTAACTTATTCTAAAGATAACTGGAGAGGTTGAGAGAATATCTCAACCACACACCAAGTTAGAATCTCACCAATCCAACTCTCTAACAACCTCTTAATAATAGGATCACACAACTCATGTAGAGATGAACTCTACCTCTCAATACATTAGCAAGAACATTAGATAAGTAGGAATTATATATTCCAACACAACTTAGGGTCTGATTCTTCTTGGAAAGAACTATGAGTTCCAGTCTCTTCGGATGAGATCCTTCTTGCAAGCACAAGAGCGTTGGGATCTAGTGGATCATGGATATGTGGAACCAGATCCAGCAAACCTGTCCGCCATGAATAATCAGCAGAAAGTTGCTCAGGCAACGCAGAGAAATAGAGAAAATAAAGCTAAATTTTGGATTCAAAATTATGTGGATGACTCGATTTTTTCAAAAATCACTGGCGTTGGTACTTCAAAACAGGCCTGGGACATCCTTAAATCTTCCTACCAACGAAATGGCAGGGTCAAAACAATTAAAATACAGACCTTGAGGACTCAATTCGAGACTTTATGGATGACGAGTCTGAAAATGTGGATCAGTTCATGACCAGAGTCATGGGCATCATGAACCAGATCAGATTGACTGGTGAAACCATCACTGATCAACGAATTGTTGAGAAAATCCTTAGAAGTTTACCAAATAAATTCAAAATGGTTGTACTAGCAATCCTTGAATCCAAGGATCTGTGAGGTTCTTCAACAGATGAATTAATCGGTTCTCTGGTGACACATGAGACCAGACTGCATCTCACAAATGAGTCAATATCCAATGCTTTTAAAAATCGATTCTCCTTCAGCAAAGGGAGAGGTAGAGGAAGAAGCAGAGGTCACCAAGGAAGAGGGAGCAATCAAAGTAACCCTCACTCCAGTAGAGGTAATAGACAACAATATCCAAATCAAAATTTCCAAGGTCAAAGACAACAACAACAAAATCAACATCAGAATTTCCAGCCTCAAAGAGGTAGAGAGAGAAGATCAAATGAGAAATCAAGCATATAGTGCTATTACTACAAAAAGTATGGGCACTATGAATCTGAATGCAAGAAGAAGCAAGCAGATCATCTCTCAGGTAGAGCACATGTGACAAATCACACGAGAGAAAACTCAGGAGGTATGTTTCTCTCATGTCACAAGACTGAAGAACAACCTAAAGATCTCTGGTTGCTGGATAGTGGATGCAGCAATCACATGACAGGTAACAAAGAATTGCTTTCATGCATTGATTCTTCAATATCATCTGATATTACACTTCCAGAAATGATTACTTAGTCAAATTTCAAGGAAAAGGAATTGTTCCTATTCTTACTAAACATAATGTAAAGAAAGACATAAACAATGTCTATCATGTTCCAGATCTGAAACATAATTTGCTAAGTGTAGGACAACTCATTGAACATGGCTATAAGATACTTTTTGAGGGAGAATCTTGCAAGATATATGACAAAATCCCAAGCAGAAAATTAATTTCTGAAATCCATATGACTCCAAATAGGATGTTTCCCCTTACCCTCAGAACTGCAAATCCGATTCAACCATATGCACAAAGTGCATCCACCCTAAATGAAACAATGGTTTGGCATACAAGATTTGGACATCTACCATTTCAGAGTCTAAGTCTTCTTCATAAGCACTCCATGGTCAAAGGTCTTCCCATCTTTAAAGAACAAACTCCTCCATGTGAGTCTTGCATACTTGGAAAACATAAGAGAACTAGTTTTTCACAGTCTTCCAATCAGGCCAAACAACATCTTGAACTTGTTCACACTGACCTATGTGGACCAATGAAAATAGAGTCAATAGGTGGTAGCTTTTACTTTCTAACATTTATTGATGATTTCAACAGAAAAATATGGATCTATTTTCTCAGACACAAGTCTGAAACTTTTTCAAAATTCAAAGAATTCAAGGTAGAAGTTGAAAACCAGAGTGGCAAATATATCAAATCACTCAGGTCAGATGGAGGAGGAGAATACAACTCCAGAGAATTTGCAAATTTCTGCAAATCACAAGGCATTATCATGCAAACAACAACCAGGTATACTCCACAATAGAATAGAGTGGCTGAAAGAAAAAATCAGACAATAATGAATATGGCAAGAACACTTTTTAAGGAGAAAAGTTTGTCAAATACTTTTTGGGATGAAGTAGTAGCATGCTCAGTTTATCTCCTGAATAGATCTCCAACCACCAAACTAAAGCTAAAAGTCCCTCAAGAAGCATGGAGTGGGACAAAGCTCAATGTAGCACATCTAAGGACATTCGGATGCACAGCATACGCTCACATACATTCTGAATTAAGGAAGAAACTTGATGACAGAAGTGAGAAATGTATTTTCACTGGATATAGTGAAACATCTAAAGCTTACAGGCTTTACAATCCAATCACCAAGAAATTAATTCTTAGCAGAGATGTAAAATTTCTGGAGAATCAATTCTGGAATGATTCAGAAAGTCAACAAATGGAAAGTCAAAATCCATTGCTACCAAGTTCTGAAAATGTAGAAATTTCAGGACAGCAAGTACCTCAAACTATTCTTCCAAGATTGCAGGTACAAAGACAACCTGAAAATTCTCAGGATAACTCAACTTCAAGCAGAGAATCATTCTCTGAACCACAAAATTAGAGAACTCGAAGTTTGAGATAAATCCATCAGCAATTGGATGACTTTGAACAACACAACCTTTTTTCTTTAATGTCATGTCAACCTACATCTTTTAAGGAAGCGGCTAAGGAGCCACATTGGGTTCAAGCCATGAACCAAGAAATTGACTCCATTGAGAAGAACAAGACATGGGATCTTGTTGATTTGCCAAGTCACAAGAAGAGTATTGGTGTCAAGTGGGTTTACAAAACTAAACTCAATGAAAA
>ML777385.1:1532344-1547161 GCA_009831015.1 Picea engelmannii | reverse complement strand
TTAATGATTTTGACAATGTTCTTTTTCCGGGTCATGAATTTAAACATGTTGCAATTTTAAGTTAAAAAAAAAAAGTTATTATGATTAATCCATGTTTTCTTATTGGGGAGTTTATTTTAAGATTTGGTTATAATGGTTCTAATGGTTAAGGACATGGTTTGAAACAAGCCATAAATTTTTTAACCATGAAAAAAATATGATATTAGTGACACTTATTTTCAATTCAAGGGTTAATTTTGTGGTTTTGTTTGCAACATAACTAATATTTTAACTCATAGTTTCAAAAATTTTATTATTTAATATTTAAAAAAATGAGTTTTACTAGTAGTACCACTTTTTTATATTGATTTCAAGATTTTAGTTACAATAATATTAGTTGTTAAGGTCATAACTTAAAAAATGTTGTAATTTTAAACCTAGAAAATAAAAGGTCTCATTGATTGTACTATTTTCATGAGGATTCTCACCATATTTCTTGAGTAAATATCTATATTTTTAGTCTCTTTTATTTTATTAATCATTATACACAACATTGTGATTCATTTTCCTTTAGTTTTAATAAAACTTTTTATTTTATTAATCATTATACACAACATTGAATAACATAAACTACATTCATTTTCCTAATAATAATAAAAAAAAAAAAATTATATTGAGAAGATTTTTGTTTTCTAACATTTATGCAAAACAATGTGCATTTAATGACATTGACCACATTATAAGGTCTCTTATTTTTCCTTTTTGAAAAGATAATCCATTTTCTTTAATAACCATTAGTTTTAATAGTCATTATAGGAAACATTAAATTACATTAACCACGTTCATTTTCCTTCCAAAAAATGATTTGTTTTTCTTTATTCTTAAAATTATCTTTTTCTTTCTCACTATTTATAATGCATAGGGGAAAATAATATACATTTAATAACACAAACCAAACAAAAGTTTAATCACTTTTATTTCAAATAATGAGTAATTTTCTATTGTTTTTTATAAAGAGTTTTTATTTTATTCATCATTATGCAAAAATAATTTTTATTTTACTAATCATTATGCAAAACATTGAATGAAATAAATAATATCACTTATTTAGTAATCAGTTTTTTATAGATTTATTAGTCTTGCACGAAAACCAATGAATTCAACCTAAAAAAATTTCAAATTCCTAATTTTTTCAAGTTCCATTTCATATTATATTGTAAGATTTTGAGTTTGGCATCTTATTTGGCCTCATATCGAGGAAAATTTATGGAAAAGTTAGGATAAAGGTTCACATCATTTAGCTGGTTTGAACGTTAACTTAGGAAACTTTTAAAAAAATGAAATAAAATGAAGTAATGCTAACTTTCAAGTTAGCATTACTTCCCTAACATTAAATGTTTTCCCATGAATAGTCCATCCCTAATATCTATCAAGGACATCTGCGTGTGGCAACAACGCGTGGAAGATTCTTACATAAGATATTATCACATAACATAACCCAGCAATAAGGAGAGGTCTAAACCATATTAATAGGAAGCAGTCTCACCTTCCCTCCATTGTAGTCTCATATTACTAGGGTGCAATCTAGTCAAGCGCCCTTTGTCTGGGCATCTCTAGCGAATCATCAGTTTCAATGCCTCAAAGAAGCTCTTTGTTCCCTCCACTACAGTATCATATTACCAGGATGCAATCTCGTCTAATCAAGCGCCCTTTGTCTGGGCATCTCTGGGGAATCAGGAGTTTCAACTCCTCAAAGAAGCTCTTTGTTCATCTCTTGTCTTACGGTTCCCTGATCTGCACCAGCCTTCTAAGATTGAGATGGATGCTTCATGACATGTTATTGGGTCTCGTTTCTTATCATTCAGAGACCCTTCACCACTCCACTCAAACCAATAGAGGAGTCATCCTTGACCTACGATGAAAGTGCAGACATATAATTTCCTTCCTCTCCACTCGAGTGTCGGTCGGTTGAACTAACCAGAGCCATGATATTACATTGTAGTAGTCATGGCTCGTGTTTGATAAGTCATCGCCCCCAAGGATCCTGAATCATAAGAAGTTTCTCCTGCATAGGTAGAGGCAATAGTCACCAACCAGCTCCGTACATATACGTTTCAACCCAGGCCTTAGTTTCAATCCCCCACTTACAGCCACATATCTATATGTTTCCTTGCAGTCTCATATTACCTGGACGTAGTCTTAGTCTAGCCTTCCCTCCACCGCAGTCTCAGTCTAGAGGATACCTTTCCCATTCCCATTCTCAATATGGAAAGTTACCTTGCACGTTCTTTTTCTTTCTCCATAGTTGAGTCCCAAAGCTTTCAAGAGATACAACAGGTGAGCAGGTAATATCTTGGTTTCCAAGTGCTTCTTATTTAGTAATTTCCAATTCTATACATATTAGACGATCCCACTCAGATGTCGTTATGGATGAATAAGGTATTTAATGCTTTAGACTGTTGTGTTGAAAGGGTTGTGGTAGAGGAGTTGAAGCAGAATACCAACCCACACACATGAGTTGCATGCGAATGCCAACCCATGCACAGGAGGTGCAGGCGAATTCCAACCACCCATAAATCTAACGAGAAATGGATTTGAGTTTTCAAGGAAAAAATTATTCCTTCCTCTAGTGGACAACACCTCCACACATAAATCTATCAAGCAAGCTTGCCATTTGTTTCTTCTCCTAGTCATCCCCATTTGATTTTTTTTTATCAATGTGCATCCATTTGTGTTCTTTGTAAAGCTTGTGATCTACCCAACGACATCTCTCCTGTCTTCCATCAATATCACCCTATTCATCCCATCTCTTATTGCAGTCAGGTTAATTGTATCCATCAGGGAGCACCGGGAAAGATACAACTAGCCATTTCATACTCTCCCTTCAAACAAGATATAAAATCCATGCCAACTGGTCAATCTAAAAAACCTTATCAATGACATGTTTTATAAAGAAAACCCTCATGTTGAGGGGGTCCAACAGATATGTAATCCAATGCTTCTAAGAGAATTAGCACCCAATTGACAAGAAACAATGGGTGATGAAACAGTCCTGTGTCGTTCATTTAGATATAATGGCGCCTTGATTTTCCCAATTTATCAAGTGCCTTCCACGATCATCCTTCCTATACCAATATCAACAAATGTTAGCGGGAGGATCGATGTTAGCTGAAGGGTCAATGCCAAGTGCCAAAAAAATGTTACAAGGGTCGATGTTAGATGAAGGGTTGATGACAATTGCCAAAAAAATGTTACTTGAAATTTTTTGGATGGGACTAATGATACCAAATGTCATAACTTTATAGTAATGCAATCAACTTTGTTTTGGATGGGATGCAAAAATTCTCTATAATGCAATCAACTTGGTTTTGGATGGGACGCAAAAATAAGTTTCTCGGATGTCTCTCTAATCTACCATAATTTGTGCAACCTTCAGAGATGCAAAAAAAAGTTGCTCAAATGTCTCTCTAATCTACCATAATTTGTGCAACCGTCATATTTGTAAGGCCAATATTTTTTTGTTTAGACCAACACCATCTAAAATCCCCTAGAACCTTTGCCTACTCTTGGCTTGATTTGAAAAAGAAAATAAAAAAAACAAAAAAAAGGTTGTCCTCCACTTCTGGAGCTTCCTCGATGCCCTTTTAAGGGTAGGTGCAACAAGTTACCCTCTTTGTTATGCATTATGTTTTTTATACGTCTTTATCCTAAATGGATAATTGATTCAGAGGCTTCAAAGAATATGTGAGGTGACCCAGTGTCTTCTCCTCTATCCTCGAGTACAAAGGTCATCCCTATGTTTGCAAGGGAGATAACACAGTGTGACAAATAACCAATGTAGGGACTATTAAAAATACCTCTAGCTATTTCTCACTTTATGGTCCTTTCCAATGTATTATTAATCTCTCAACTCCATAGAAATATTATATCTGTCTCTCAGTTGACTCAGTAGAATTTTAATTTTATATTTGACTACTTTGGTTGTGTTATTCCAGATCGGATTTGGGGACAACAATTGGAGCCAAGAGGCTTCTGGGTAGACTTGAATTCTTGAGGTCAGATCAGGAAGCCACTCATTCATCCTTTTTAGTAGCTTCTCATTCAGTTTGACTGGAAAATAAAGTGTTGGCACGGAGGAATAGCCAGGGTTCAACTCTAACAACGCACCAACAAACCCTAACTATTGGCCTTTTCAGCAACACGTGTGAAACAGATGAAGTCTCACCCAAAGTAGCAATAGGGGGGTTGTAGGACACAAGTGTCTACAACCGGACGAAATGCAAGATGAATCCAGAACAACAACACAATATAACCTAGAGATTCTTTAACAGTCTTATGCTTACTTCGTGAGGTTAGTTATATCTTTGATCTTTAATAACAATGCAATAATAGTATAACAGATAGCAAATAACACAACATCAACCATAAATGTAATATACCCACTATAACGTAGTAAAATTTTTCGTTTTTCCCCAAGGGACAGAATCCCCGATTACCGATGAGCTCCTTTTCACCTTAGCCCTACCGGCCATACTGCTAGTCTACGTGACCTGCCTTCATATGGCCACAGTCCTAGGCTCCTATCGGGATTTCGGTGTTTTCAATGTCGATGTGCGAACATCCCCAAGACTCGCGATTCTCCGATTCCCAACGCGCCTTTTTCACGCTAGCCCTCCTGGCTCAGCCCCTGGTCCATATGACCGCTAATCCATAAGACCACGGTCTTAGTTCCTGTCGGGGTTTCGGTACTTGCGATGTTCAAAACAACTCGCATTACCAAACTCCGATTCCCGACTCGGTGCGCCACCTGTCCTCCTCTCTGACATCTGTGGCCCACAACCTTGGCTGTCGGGATATCGTGTATCGCGATATCGTGGTTCTTGGTGCAATATTCTCTTTGTCTCTAGGAACCCCGACTCCCTTCGGATTCCTGACACGTGTTCCACCGAAGATCTACGGCTATGATGCCTCTGGTGTTTCGAGATTCAAAAGGTCTCGAGTTTCTTGGCTCCTAAAACCTCGATGCCTCAATATCCCGATTCTCTGATGGCTCCAGGTTTTTAACCTGCCTGTCGGAGTATCACGTTTCGCGATTCCAACATGTAAGAGTTTCACGCCTTCGAAAACTCCGATTCTCCGACTCCTCAGGATCTCCTGACACGCGTCCCAAAGAATGGGTGGTTCTGATCTCGTCAGAATATCGTGCTTCGTGAATTCGCATCTTCTGTTGCCAAGCTCAAGGGCTTCAACCTATGAGACCCCGATACACGATCCTATGTGTAGATCCAATGGTTCTCCTACGACCCAGATCCAACGACTACCCTTCTTTCTCACCCCTCGCGTCTCGCGAATTGGAGCACCAAATGCTTGGATCCTTACTCGGCAAACCTCCGAGTTCACGAGATCCCTGGATCTCTGACACCTTTCCTCCTTGGATGAACGACTCTGATCCTCTCGTGGCTTCACCATTCGCGACTTGGAGCATCCAACTTTTGGACTCCTACCCCGCGAACCTCCAAGCTCATGAGATCCCTGGATCTCTGCCACCTGTCCTCCTCGGATGGACGGCTCAGATCCTTTTTTTCCCTATTCACAAGGCTTAACCCTCGTCTATCTCCCTATATATCTAACGGCTATCGGGTTTCCTAGCTAAGATCTGATAGTTCGGATTGATCCTTATGCTGCGCCCTTTCCTACTGCTCTTTGGACATGGAAAAACCAATGGTCCAGATGTTCTCATAGAGCATGGGGATCTACGATTCATATTTCCTCACTATTCACGAAGATAGAAAAAGGGGTTAAGGCAAATAACGCCCTCGTTCGTTCCTTCGAATCAACGATCATGAATGACCGCAGGTTCCCCGACAGGATCTCATCAGTTGATCAATACTCATCCCTACGCTGCTACTTCGGGATTTTTAAGAGGGTCATTCCTCTTCATACAGGGTTGCTAAGACTTGCACATTCAAGACGCCTTTTTTTTTTCTCCGGTTCTTGATAATCCTTTCTAAGAAGGGAATCTCTGTGAAGAGATCTAATCCAGGGCATTCCTGGAAACAGACAAAGGGAAACACACTCCCGAGGATGGACTAGAAGTCTGACTTGGTTCAGCTCAGGCATAATCAAATCCATTCATCAACATAAATCATGCATGGTTTCTTCTATTATGAGCATATATCTATTCATTCTTATCAGACACTGCATCGATATTCTAACACTGAAATCATTCACAATTTCACAGTTCTATGAGTATATATATATACATATACCAGTCTATGAATTTCAAGATGCAATATATATAAAACACTTATCAGAAATAACACCATAAGTGGGTGCGACTACTGAGAGGGGTGCTCGTTTCCACCCAACCGTAGGCGTAGCGATTCCCAACGGATTTACCACTAGCCACCCCCGAGCCGAGACCATGATGCTCTGAGATTGTGTCTCTCTGTCTACCAGTGACCAGGAGTGAAGGTTACAATCCTTCCTCTCTGCTATCACTCACTCTGCGTAATCTAGAGTTTCCCTCACCTCCCCTTTCAATCGTCTCTGCCATACGCCTTATCCTCTTGCGAGGTTGTGTGTGGCACGATTACCCTCACGTCGATCAGGCCTGACGGCTCTACGGATGGGCGGTTCACCATCCCATCCCTCATCAAGCCATCCGCCTACCAGCCTGCGAGGCATTGAATTTCAGGGCCAGCGAGCCGCTTTTGGTTCTCCAGGCCAGTGGAGTCCAAATATGGTATTTAATTCTTGGTGGAAGTTAACGCCACCTTTTTAGGGGCCTTCCACTGCCATCGTGGTCTCTTTTTCTGCACATCCCCTCTCAGCAGTCCTGCAATGAATTCACAATATCATTCACATTCATTGACCTCTTTCTCAAGGTCCATTTACATCACATATTCACCTTTATGAGTTTTCCATAGTCCTTGGCCAGTCCCGTTACGTTTACAAGCTGGGGGAAACACGGTGTTACAATAAAGAACAACAAGATTTACGTGATTCACCCTCTCCCTAGGGCTACGTCCATAAAATTATGTTTATTGATTTATTAGATGAAAACATACAGTTTTATCTTTACACTTAGTTGCAGATATATCTCTCTCTCTTCCTCTTTATCTCCCCTCCCTACGCACCCAGCTGTAGGATTGATCTTCTTACCCAGCTGAAGATCCAGAATACAAGAATGCTCTTACAACAAAACACTTCTAGCTCTCAACAACAACAATATAGAAAACAATGACAACAACAAAAACCCTTCCTCACTCTTTTTTATCTTTATTTATACATTTCATGACTCTTAGACAACCTTAGACCAACAGCTAGGTGTCAAAACCCTAGTTCCACATGACCCACATCTTAAGGTCTTTGCCAACCTGTTCTTCCTTATTCTCTGCGAAGTTCTCCAAAGCACCCATTGGTGTCTTCTTTTGCTTGCTAAGTTGTCCACGATCCATATTCTTTGCTGATCTGTCTTCCTTGATCTTCTCTCTCAACGACTTGCTTTCCTTTACTTTGTTCCTTCTTTTATGCCACTTTTCCCACTTCGACCCTTCCTTGGTTTTTGTGCCTTCTTCTAACTTCGTACTTTTCCTTTCTTCTTCTTTAATCTTTTCTTTCTTCCTTAATACATGACCAAGGGCCAACATAAAGACTTGGAGATATGGCACGGGCGACTGTGTGATCTTCATGGGAAGATATTACATAAGATGAGAAGTCATGGATATCTTCCTTCAATCACTTCCTCTCAACAAATTAGTGAGATGGATCCAATATTTTATTAGCGGCTAAAAGCTTTGTGTTACCATCTAAAAAGAAAAAGATGGAGCCGACCTAGTTCATTCATATGTTTGGGGTCCATCCCCTACTTCTTCTTTATCTGTATATATCTTTTTTGTTAATTTTTTACATTGATTGATGATATGACTCGGTATTGATTTCATTAAGAAAAAATATTATGTTTTTTAATGCTTCAAAAGATTCCATTCCATGGTCTCCACTCAGTTCGAGAATAGACTGTTGGTACTGCGATATGATTCAAAGGGAGAATGATTATCCCATGCATTTGGTGATTTTTTATCTCATCATGGAATCATCCACCAAAGAAATGAATTACGCTACACACACTGGGTGGATGAAATAAAAAATGGCACATATTTTGGAGGTCACTTGAGAGTTTTTGACATGAATGTTCCAAAGGGCTGAGGCAGTGTTGACTACAGTCTTTGTTATTAACTGCCTCCAATCTGGGAGGAAAGACACCTCATGAACTTCTTACTAGGGCTGCACCATCCTATTTGCAAGTGTTTGGAAGCACGTGTTTTGTTCATATTCCTGCGCAGTTCACAGAGAAATTGTCTCCCAAGGCAGCCACTTGTGTCTTTCATTTTCCCTGAGCTTACCTCGATAGGGACTTGTTGCCTTTGCAACCCCTCTTTTTTTAAAAGATAATGCATTTCCTTTAAAAAAGAAGATTCATTTTCTTTTGATTTTGAAAAGACAATTTGGTCATTATGCAATATAACGGGGATTGATTGATATAAGACATAAGAAAATGTTATGTTAGCTCTAAACAGGTGGATATAGGGTTGGAATTTCACATGTGAACATATATCTATAAAATTAAATTTTGATGATGGTTAGTTATGAAATTTAAAAAACTCAATCATTTGAATTAGTTCATCAAGCTATTTATTTTTATTTAATTATTTGATTTGTCATTCCTGAGTTTATACTTTAAGGCTATAAAGTATACCATCAAGGCATCTGTAAATGTTTAGAGAATAATTCGTGAATACAAGTTTGAAAGAAGGGTAAAGCAGAATCAGTTTCTCAACTATCTCTGTCTTGCTTCTTGTTGTTCCTAGATGCTAATGTCTCTTTCAATAGTAGCCCATGATCGTTCTAATTCGACTCGGTTAGTTGATTTCTGTAAAATTGTATTAAAAAGGTTCAAAGTGATGTTAGTTTGATCTTGAAGTCTGGGTTCAACATTGGGTTGTCTAACATTCGGAACAGTCATGGAGGATAATATTTTATTTATTTGTGAAAGGATTTTAATTAAAAGTTACTTCAAACTTTCCAGAGATGTGAATATGCAGAAAACAATTTTGAAATTTAAATCACTAACATAAATACATTCGAGGCCGTTTCCTAGATTTGTAACAATTTGAGAATAATAAGATAACAAATAAACACTACAAAAAAATATGAGGTTTTAATCAAGAAAGAATCTCATATTTCAACAGATAATAATGAAGAAGAACAAGGTTTCTAATGAAAATTAAGTATTAAGGTTCAAACGATTTACAGGTCTTGAAATCACTGATAGCAATTTCAGAGGAAAAACTGTAAATATTTGATATCCAAACCAATTTGAACTAGAAATCAAAGATATAGATAATTTCAAATTGATTATTCATTAGAAGAGCATCGAAAGACAAATACAATAAAGAATGTTAAACAGAGTTGAAGAAAACATAGCTACAAATTTGCAGGATCCAGAATCTCGTTTGTGATCTATATTATGAAGTATAAGAAAATTGTTATAACAATCGGCTCTCTCCAAAAATTCTGAAGCCCTTTCTCAGTCTTTAGAATTTACATTTATACATCTTCATCAAAATATTTCGTTGGTGATTAACCAACTTCCTAATAATACGGTTACATATAAACAATAATGTCAATCGTTCACATTTTCTTTCTATTTTCTAATGATAAAAAATATTTAAAAAAGATTCTAAACTTGCGTTGACGAGCTTTTTTTTCCGGCTTCAATACGTTGAATACACTTTCCCAAAAATTTCACAAAGGTCCTGGGAGCATCTGGTATCTCATTTTCTTCGAATAAGAAAAATCTTTTCTGTAATTCAGGCAAATGACTTTCTATCATCTTTTCTGTGAATTCAATAGTTTTCAACCTTAGATTCAACATTACCATCCATTTATTGATCTTTGTGATATTGATCAATTTAATTCTTGAAACCTATATCTTCATATTCTCCAGCTCTTCTTTGGATCTTAGTTGATGCTTGTTAATATTTATCTCACGTAATAATCTGGAATAGTCATTTGTTCCGATATTCAACGAAGCTCTTTCTATAAGATCAAAAATTCCGCAATCATCATTTACTTCTCTGGTTATTCTTTTATATTTAGCCAGGTTCGCTTCCCACACTTTTAACATTATGTCCCCTTTAACCTATTCAGAAATAGATAATTTTTGAATCTTTCCAGCTTCTTCCTTTGATGAGAAGGCCACTGCCTTTTGAAAAGTGGTTCTAGCTGTGTTTGCCTCCCTTTCCTTCTGGAAAACATTCTCCAAAGATTTATTAGTTTCTTGAAAATAATTCTAGACTAATTCCAGATTCAAAAACACCTTCTGTTGTTCTTGCTCTATTTTCGAATATATCTCCAGTGCTTGTGTTCTGAAATTTTCAAGTTCTACTACTTGATTTGTAATAGAAATAATTTTATCTTGCAGATGTTTATTTTCTCCCAGCTTTCGAACCTGTTCCTATGTGACCTGTATTATATTCTTTGCATCCTCCAAATCTTTATTTATTTTCTGAATTTCCTGCATATCCTTTAGTCTAGCTTGTTCTAGACCCTTCTATATTCCCCAACTGATATTCCTCTCAGTTTCTTTTAATTTGTCTTGCAGTTGAATTATGGTTTGATCTTTTTGTTCAAGCATATTTTTCAAATTGGCAACAGAATATATATTCGCTGATGCTATAGCACCCATCATACCTACTAATTCTATAGCAAATTCTCCCTCTTTGAGCTTCTTTCCATCTATAATCACATTATGCCTTTTAATCATCCCATCTCCTCGGATGAATTTCTTGCTTCAAGACTGCTCTTCGCTTTTTACTGAAAAAATAATCCGATGGAGGGATTTCATCTCTTGAAATTAGCTCTAGATCACGGACATATAAAGCTCCTTCATGAGGAGTTTCGAAAGTTGACTGTAATGGAGTTAAGGAGGTGATAGGACTACCCAGCTCTGTTGATGTTGTCCCTCCTATCTTTTATGGAACATCGTCAAGAATTATTGGATTTGTTTCCAGCCCTTTTCCTTTCTCTGTCCCTGATTCTTTTGTCTGAGAACCCCCTGGGTTTTGAGGAGGCACCCCAGAATCCTTGACCTTGTGTTTGGTATTTGTTTCAAACCCTGGAGGGGGTTCTTCCTGTTTTGGTGGTGAGGTTGAATCTTCACCCTACAGACTCTTTGGTAGGCACTTTCACCTATGGCTCTGAAAAGATGCAAACCTGGTCTGTGAGTCAGGTGGCATGGCCTGTACTCTGCTCAGCACCTCTTCATAGGATTTAACATTTTTAAATATGTCATCATAAATAGATATTTCATGTTCATATGCCTTTAAATTTCATTGTGTGAAATGCCTACTTATAACTTGATAGGGATAGTATTTTTTGTGCTCAATATTTACTAACTTCACCTCTTCCAATGACTCAGCTTCAACCTTAGAATGACCTAAATTTAATAAAGCAAATTTTCCAATATAAACAAGGAAAGATGGCCATGATTTCTTTTGAGCATCTTTTAATTCTAATCCAACCCCACCCTTTACTATCTGATGAGCTATCTCCCTGCATACCAATCTGTCTGGTAGGAATTTAGGGAGTGCATGAGGGGGAATGAAACAACCATAAACCCTAATGTAGGAAAAAATTTCTTCAATAAACCAATCAGCAACTGCTTTAAGGTTTTCTGTGATTACATCAGAAATGTGAGGGGGTTCGCATCCAAAAAACATCCTGTGCATAGGAATTATGACAAAATGACAAACCTCATAAAATACATCTTTAGCATTTTCCTCCCAGAGGGCTGAGTGATATTTATGAATAGGCTCTATACAAGAAATGCCCCAACTCCAATTCATTAATGGAAAGGGAGTCATAAAACAGATTGCATCCATAATGTATGCAGACATATAAAAAGATATTGGTTGTCCCTTTGATTTCGCTGCTCTGTATTTTAAGACTTCTTTTGTTAGGTTATCCGAAAAAATCTTATTCCAGTTAAAACTATTTCCTTCTGAAGCTTCCTCTAAAAAGGGTTCCCAGTCTACATGAAAATGACAGGGATCTTTTCTCCCGAAAAGTCTGCATAACATAATGGATATATAAACCATATATTCATTTAAGGAGGTTGTAGCATAAATCCCATGAGCACCAGCCCTAAACTTTGCTTCAGACCTCGCCCATCCTCTAATTATATCGGGATATGTCTAGTCTACCTCGATACATTCTTTACTCTAAAACTCTAATAAAAATTCAGCATTAAAAATATGTTTATGATTTGGCGAGAGTTTATAAATTTCTTGAATGTGCTCTGGTCTGAATGAGCCGACAATAGATCCTTGCTCATTTAGGATGCTCCTTGTTGGGATATTGACCTTATCGAGAGCCCAGCTAATCATATCAATGTATGCCACAAGTCTCGGGCGTGCAATGATCTTATGAAGCTCTGACTCAGCTATGTCCCGTAAATGATTTTCAGAGTCAGGTGAGCATTCTCAAACTCATATTCTAGCAAATCTGATATTTGAGTCCATGATTTAATAGAATCTATAGCATGGGGAGTGGTATCGGAGATAATATCTCCTTCTTGTGTGTCTTCATTCTTCTTCAGTGCCTTTCTGGGTGCCATGACTCTGTGTTTATTTGAAAACCTGTCACAGAGAATGGGTGAAAAAGCTCAGCTTAAAATGAACACAGACGTTTGAAAGTTTACTTTGAATATATTCAAAAAATGATAAGACTGACACAACTGTTACGAATTTAGGGCTTTTAATGCAGGAGATATTTTCCCAAGATATACATTTAATGTCTGTATTTAGACGCTTTCGAGATTTTAAAGAAAATGGGACACTTGCTTAATCGGACATTGAAACATAAATGACTACTTAAAGAATGCTTACCGTTAAGCCTGCTTTAGAAAGGAGATTGATTAGTGTTAATATTAGATTAAGGTTGAAAATTTTGCTTTTCGGAATTTTGGAAGTCTTGATGTCGAGAGGTATGTCGTCAATTGAAAAACGATTTCCAAAATTGGGAAATCGCAAAATCACGACGTTTTAATTTAGATTTAAATGCTATTATTTCCTTAATTAATTGAGATTAGACTTCTTTCGGGATTTCGGAAATCTGGATGTCAAGAAGTATGTTATCAATGAAGTCCGATTCTCGAAATCGTGAAATCGCGATGGTTCTTTTCTAAACAAGACTAAACTTCTTTTAATTGATTAACTAATCATGATTAAGTCCAAAACATGATTGGTTAAGTTAACGTAAACTGTGGATCGGGGTTTTGTAAATCGGGATTTTGCAAAACATGATGACAGGAGATATGATCTCACTGAACCATGAATTCCGAAATCGCGACATAATTATCTTAGGCCTGATAAAAATTTTTATAAGAGAATTAATTAATTCGTGTTTTATGAAGATTTAAACATATCGGGAAATCAGGGATCGAGATTTCCCGATTATATTTGCATCAAAACCTTTGTTTGTAGGAAACCCCAAATCCCAAAAATTCTTTTAAGTTTACTTTAGAAAATCGTAAATTCAAAATTCAACACGTTTTTTAATAATTTTCAAAATAAAAAGCGTCGGAAGTCTTATCTTTTTTGTAAACCTTTTTCCCGTTCATTATCCGAAAACTTAAAAAGAAACAGGGATCATATACTTAGAAATGATACGAAACTTGTGTTTTAAGAATAGTCGAAATCCGAAAAAGAAAAATTTAGGTCGTAAGGATAAAAATTTTAGATCTGTTTCAACATGATCAATTAAATTAAAATGTATTTTATTAAATATAAAATGAACCTAAAAAGAAAAATAGATCATAATAATTATCTCCTCCCTTTCTCTATATTATTTCAAATATATAATTATAACCACATATTATATGACAAACCATTGACATTACATGTTTTTCCTCTCTTTTATAAATTTAATATTCTTTTTTATTTAAAAAAGATGATTGATTTTTCTTTACTTTTACTCATTTCATTTCCCATTGACATTACATGCTTTTCCTCTCTTCTATAAAATTATTATTCCTTTTCATTTAAAAAATATGATTCATTTTCCTTTAATTTTACTCATATTCCATTTCATACTTGACATTATTTCATTTCATTTCCCATTGACATTACATGTTTTTCTTCTCTTCTATAAAAATAATATTTCTTTTCATTCAAAAAAAATTATTCATTTTCTTTTATTTTTACTTATATTTAATTTCATCTAACTTGACCTAGCATGTATTATGTGACAAGTCACCTACATTTAGTCTCATTTATTTATTGTTAACAATTATTTCATTTCCTTAAAAAAAGTGATTCTTTCTCCTTTGGTTTGGACAGGACGATTGCCATGAATGTTATACAAATCAATTGACATTCAAGTATATAAATAATGTTAGGTTAGCTTTAAGACATTGGATGCTATAAGTATGGAATAAAGGAGTAAGTGGAAGGTTTATGCAGATAATTTGGATTTTATTCTAATCAGGATAAAATCCAAATTATTTGCATAAACCTTCCACTTACTCCTTTATTCCATACTTATAGCATCCAATGTCTTAAATGTAACCTTACATTAACATTCATGGCAATTGTGTTGTCCAAACCAAAGGAAAATCTTAAGATAAAATCCAAATTATTTGCATAAAACTTCCACTTACTCCTTTATTCCGTACTTATAGCATCTAATGTCTTAAAGCTAACCTAACATTAACATTCATGGTAATTGTGTTGTCCAACCTTCCACTTACTCCTTTATTCTGTACTTATAGCATCC
>ML777385.1:1487729-1499509 GCA_009831015.1 Picea engelmannii | reverse complement strand
GGAAAACAGCGTTAGAATAGGATGCTTCAGAAGCGTCCAGTTTACTCAACACTCCTCGCCCTCTCGAATCGGTTGCTGTTTCAATTTCCCCTCCAACTTCTCTTGACGGGCATTCTTTTATCTCTAACCGTTCAAGATTCTTGCACCCTGCGATTCTCAACTTTTTCAACTGAGTCAACATTCTAATGGAATAGGGGAAACCTTTGAAGGGGCAAAAGACGAGGTCTAATTCCTCCAAGCTCCTTAGATCACCGAACGAAGGTGGCAGCATTTCCAAGCAAGAGCTTCCCATATCCTGATGGCTGTCTCCTTCTCTCGTCCTATGAAGAAACAGGCAGTGTCTAAGAATATCTGTTTCTCCTCCTCATCCAGTGTGTCGTAGCTATTTTTCAGTGTGTTCTGTATATCTGCAGGAAGTATTTTGGATAATTTGGACAATTGCGCTTTCCAGATGTCGAGATTCTTTTCGCCATGAAGAAGCGCCCCGATGACTTTAAAGATAACGGCAATCCATGGCAGGCAGCCACAAGCCCTTTAACTACTTCTTCAAATCCTGCGTCAGGACGAGGTCGGTGGAAGCCGTGCCCGCAGAAGAGCTCATTGGAGTGTTGTGGACCGAGGCCTTTCAGTTCGTAGATAAACGAATCATCAATTCCCCACCTTTTAAGTACGCCCTTGTCCCGAGACGTAACTACAATTAAGCTATTGGAACCCGGGACATCTTTTGCTGGTGAAACTAATGCTTCCAGCTGGTTAGTATGATCCACATCATCTATAATGATAAGACTGGGAGAATGTGAGATATACTTTTTAAGAAGAGGGATACCTTCATTAGTGTTGTTTATTTCCTCATCCCGCTGAGTCAAGTCCTTAATCAGTCTTCTCTGCAAGGACTCTAAAGATCCTTTCGAGGCGTTTTCTCTCACATCAGATAAAAAGCTGGCACGACGGTAATTTTTTCTCTCACCGTTGAAGAATTCCATTGCAAGGGTCGTTTTTCCAACCCCGCCAAGTCCTACAATTCCTACAACCCTCGCCTCCCCATTTTCATGGTGCTGCAATAACACGCGTTTTTTTAAATCTTCGACTTTGTCATTCAATCCAGTCGGATATTGGGAGACATACAAGGGTGGTTTTGGAACTATTTTCAGCACTTGTTCGACGACTTCCTCAAGCAGCTGCCCCTCGTCACTGAATGATATTCAGAATAAAATTGCTAGTAAGAAAAGCCTAGATATAGTACGATATACCTCTCAATCTAACAAATGAAAAACAAGAAGACGAACGAAGAGGAATAGTTAGAGATCTCACCGGCCATTATACGCCTCCAGCTCGAAACCGATTATTCCTGCAACATCATGAAGAGCCTTCCTCCATTTTCTAATAGTCTCCGGCTGGTATCGCAGCTTATTTTGACGAGTTTGACCGTCAACTGTTTTCTTCTCTTCTAAAATACGCAGGGCTCGAGCATACACTCCAATTTCACCCCGCGTCCATCCTAACATGCCTAGGCAGGGCTTGATACACTCCAATTTCTCCTTTATAATACGCAGGGCTCGAGCATACACTCCATTGTCTCCCCGCGTACACCGGAGTTCTGATGGCTTGACACCATAGAAGACGGGAATAATGGTTGAACCCCGCTCCTTCTTCGACTCTAGCATGAGCAGCAGCTCTTTCAGACACCACGGTGACTCACAATAATTGGGAGAGAAAATAGCTATTTGGACAGAGGCGTCTCTAATAGCAACTTCTATCTGAGGAGTTAATTCATCTCCCTTCTGCAATTCTTCCCGGTCCAGGAAGACTGGCAATCCTTTTTCCTTGAGGCGACGGTAAAGATGGCTAACAAAGGTTTTCTTAACATCAGGACCTCTGTGATTGAGGAACACAGCGTACTTGTCGCAGTTGTTGCCATCCGCCGTGGAGGTGGAGGCCGAGGTGGAGGCGAAGGCAGAGTTGGAGGAAGATGCCATGGGATGCAGAATAATAAAGAAGTAATGCCAGAGATTGGGCTCACAAGTGCAAAGTGGGCTTCCAAGTTATGACCAGGCCTTTGGCACGCTCTGTGTCTCAATAGTTGCCAAACAACTCAACAAAACTGCAATGATGCAACTCATTTACAGCTACTTATTTAATGACCAAAACATACTATCCTGGTCTATTATTGTTTGCTTAATTATTTGATTATGAAATAAATTGAAATAAAAGACGGCCAGTTTTAGTGGGTAACGAAAGGGAAGCCAGAAGTCTGTGTCAGTTTCTTTGTCGGTACCTTCATTTATTCATTTGTTTAGCCACCGACACGCCCCCACATCACGCGACAAAGGAAAGAGGATTCCATTTCGCACTAAAAAGAATGATTCTTTTACCCTTAATCAATATGCATGGAACTTTCAACACATGTCAATTCATAGTACTCTCCATCCTTGGAAATAATTCAAAGTCTATAAAATGGAAGAATGACATGGGAAAGAGGTTACCTTAAATTCCTTATTATGGCACACATAAGTTGCAAGAAAGAATTTCCTAGAAAATACCATGATATTTCATATATTTATATATATTCAACTACTATAGGGAATGGCCTAATAGAGTTGTGTTTTTTTAAGGATTTGTTCTAATGTTTGGTAGTTCCATTTGTATTTCATAATCATTGTTTTAGTTCTAAGGCTTATGTTTTTTGTGGATAAGATTTCTGTGGTTTTTATTTATTTATTTTGTGTTTCTTTTTGTTCCTCCATTCCAAAATCTAATATTTTGGAAAGTGAATCTTTAAATTTCTAAATCTTGTTTTGTTGAAGGTTGGGTAAATAAGGTTTGGTGAAAATGAGCATTGTTAGGTTTGATCTCAAAAATGAGAAATGCATTGTTGTCACTGTGTTAGCAACAATTCTCGTCTCGGGCATAAGAGCATCCAGGTCTGCGGGTTGCACGAGAAGCGCCCAAGCACAGCATAGAAAAATCAAGCGAGTGGGCAAAGATCACCTTTCAACAGCGAGGATCTATCTATAGAACAGATCCACAGTCATCGGGTTTTCAGGACCATGAAAGTTGCCCGAGGGTTTAACGGAGAGCAAAGGCCAAAGACGAAGCGCTCATATTCCACGAGCAAATCTGGGCCATCCAACCAAGGGACAGGTGGCGCGCGATTAAGCACCATCGGTGTTTCAAAAGTCGAGATTTCAAAGGTTAAGGGGTCGCCTCTACGCTGCATTTCGAAATCCTAAAACGCGAAATGCAAAAGCCCCCGAGGTTTGGGCCCATGATCTAGGCGCTTGGTCACAAGGAAGAAAAGCTGGAAAGAGCGGGGCCTTTCGGGATTGTCATAGTGAAAGCACTGAATTCATCTGAGTCGTCCAACCAAAGGATGCGTGGCACAGATCCAAGATTTCGCAGCTTTAGTCACCGAGAGAACTGGGCAGAGATGCATCACGGATCCCTGATGTGAGAAGTCCCGAAATGATCGAGAACGTCAATCAAAGAAAAGATCTGATCCGTCCAATCCTGCAGGGACAAGTGTCTGCTAGTCGATGTTTTGGGGATCGACATTTCAAAGGCAATGGGTCTCCCATCCATTGCATTTCAAAGCCTGGAAACGCAAAATGTGAAGTCCCGAAAGGATTAGAACCTTTGATCTTGGGGGCCAGGTGGCAGTCATCCACGGTTTTGCAGTTTGAGCAACTGGGAGAATGAAGAAAAGAGACACCGTGAACTCCCCGTGCATGAAGTCACGAAAGGATCGGGACAATTAATCTTGAAGGATACATGGCATGCGATTAATTCCGGTTGCCATTTCGGCTACTGGGACTTTGAAGAGCAGTGGGTCGCTCCTCCACTGCATTAGGAATCGTCGAAACGCGATTTGTGAAAGCGCCATGGGGTCTGGCCCATAGTCTTGGCCCCTAGTCACAAAGTCACAGGGATAAAAGGAGAGGAAGCTAGCCCCTAGATCCTGATCGTCCCCTGTACACAAGGTCTCGGCCACCGCCATGGAAGAAGGAAATTAATGATGTCTGATCTGGTTGGTGAAACCTCGGCTCAGCCTTGAATAGGAAGTATGGAGGGGAGGTCTGAAACAGTCAGCCCATGGTACCCTGATGGACAGGTCCCCCTACAAGAGCCATGTTGAGTTAAGGTGGTGTCTGATGAAGGAGTTCCGACCAGGTTTGACTGAAGAGACGCCACACCTTGGAGGTTCGAGCACACCTCTGCTGGGTGAATTCTTCTAAGTATATATACTTAGTTTTTCTATTTTTGTATCTATCAATGATAGAGCTAAGCTCCCGACTGTAAAGCTTTGATGAAGCACTGGTTTTCCTGGTTATGCATTTGTGTATGAGACTACCTGTTTAATGAAAGTCAGCTTCTTTCCATCTTTGTAATGACCGTGTTGGAACACTTGTAATTGGAGGATCCATTCGAGGATCATGACGACGCTACAATGGTCTGATTATAGTGGTATTGTGATCAGTTTTTACCTATCTTCCTGTGTCTTTTCTTCTTCTTACCCTGAGTAGCTCATTGGAAGATTCAAGTGAGTTGTTACAGTAGCCATTGTGATGAAAGTTTGATCATTGTGTTACTGTAACTGTGTCATCCTGGCACATTTCAATGTTTTGTTCTTTCTTCTCCAAGCTGCTAGAAGGTCTGATGCCCACAACAGTCTTGCCCATCTCTCTCACCAAGTCTTCCTCCTGCTCATTTTAAGCTCAACTCACTGACCGAAGTTAGATTAGGTCCTCACCTGTTCATGCATAGCTTGGCCCTAGTTTTTGAGTTAAAACAATACTGTTCTGAGTTTGTTTCCATTCTATCACCCCCTTTTACAAACAAATCGTTACATAAACTGATGGGTATCGGGCTTGTCCTCATTGCAATTTGAGGCCAACTTCCAGTGCTAACATTTCTGGCATCGCTGTCGGGGACGAGGTTGAATATTTTCCCTAGGTAGAACGCCAACGATCTTTTGATTCTGAAGGTGCATTAGACATCAAAACCATTGAAGATTGCACTTGCACCCGGCGACGCCTCTGAGGCGATTCCAACTGGTAACTCCTCTATTGTAGTGCCTCTGGCTACACCTAGTAGCCCTTGGGAGACACAAAGATCAGTTCTGGTATTTGATGGTGAACAAGGAATGGACACACTCATTCTACATAGCATTCACCTGACGTCTCCACATTTAAAGACTCCACTGGAGGGGATTCTATTGACAAAAAGAAGTCCATGTCGAAGGGAAAGACCAGGTATCATTTCATGAGCTTATTGCATGAAATCCTATATTTCTTTATCAGCTCATTCTTCTCTTTCCCTTGTGTCCCAATGTACCATCTTGTTTTCTAATCATAAGCACGTCTAGGAAGAAAACAATAGCATACCCTTCCTAGACGTGCTTATGATTAGAAAACAAGATGGTACATTGGGACACAAGGTCTTCAGGAAGAAAACCCACACAGACAGCTACCTTCATGCGGATTCCCACCACCATCCCTCTCAAAAAATGGGGGTTCTCAACACCATGGCCACAAGGGCAGCAAGAATTTCCGACAAGGAACATCTAGAGGAGGAAATAAACCACTTAACCAGGGTCTTTAAGAACATTGGATATAGAGAAAAAGACATCAAAAAGGCAATGAATAAGAAGGCTAGAATGACTCAGGTCCAGAATGATCAAACCTCTAACCAAAAAGCCTTTCTTCCCTACATTTGAGGTGTCACAGACAAGATTGCAAAGATCTTTAAAAGAAAAGAAATTATAACCTCCTTCAAACCCCTAATCACTATCAGACAAAGAATGAAATCTGTAAAGGACCCCATAGACCAACATCAAGGAAAATGCATCTACAAGATCTCGTGCTCATGCAGCAAGTGTTACATTAGGGAAACTAGACGATCATTTCAGGTAAGGATCAAGGAGCATGAAGAAGACATTAGAAATGAACGCACTCGCACTTCGGCCTTAGCAGAACACTCATTTAAAACCAAACATCATGTTTGCCTTGAGGATACTAAGATTTTAGAAAAAGAGGACCATTACTACAAGAGACACCTAAGAGAAGCCCTAGAAAGAATCAAACACCCTAACAATATGAACAGAGACGGAGGCCTAGAAGTAAGCAGCTTTTGGCACCCATTAATCAACCAACTTAGAGACCGTCTCAGATCAAATTAGGTTTGACACCTTCCTCCTCCTTTTCCTTACTTGTTTTTGTTCTACCTTTGAGTCGGTAATTGGTTGAAAAAGTCCAACTAACTCTGTACTACCTACCACACTATTCTTATTAAAAAACATAGTACTATATTTATCACTAATAAAACCATATATATACCCTAATCCTTTGACACTTTATATATTATTATTAATTACATCCTAGAAAAACACTTAAAAACCTGAATCACAAATCAACCCCTAGAATATMTAATAGWATTATACATTSARTTASAAATATTAACAATTAATATAATAAGATAAATTTCAATCTAAAGCTAACCCTAGATTTATTTCTTACTTACCAATTTATAAACCTCTTTAAACAAACCATTAGAAACCCTAGACCTATATACATTGTCAATCACTTATGATATATTAATTATTATTACCAATTATCTTTAGATTACTAGGTTATAAATTAAAAACACTAAAAAACGAATGCTACAAACCCTAGAACTTTATACCTAATTAGAGATAATGTTAAATTAATAATCATCACTAATCATGATTGGCTAAACAATTTTAAAAACTTTTTAACAAAGCATTAGAAACCCTTTGTTAGACATATCAACACTTAGAAATCACTTATGTTATATTAATTATTATTACTAATTATCATTAGATTATTATGTTATAAACAAAAACATTAGATTATTAGGTTTTAAACAAAAAACACTACAAAAACCCTAGAACTCTATATCTAAAAGATCACTCATGATATATTAATAATTATCACTTGTCATCTTAATTTATTAATTCCTTAATCTCCATCAATAATTAAAATGTAAAACAATATAATATTAAGTAATATAATATACTTAAAACCTAAAAAACTTTAAATTATTTATATCTATTAAAAACTTTAATTATTTATATTATTCACTATTAGAAGTCACGTTTAAATTTATTAATAATTAATTTTGTATTTAATTAATTCCGAATTAGGGTTACATTTAGCCGACCTAGTTATCCTATTTACTGTCCTGCATATACACTATTAATGACTAAGATCAGCTAGCTCTCTAATTGACGATTAGTCCTGATGATGAATCCTGATCCGGATTCGAAATGTCGATGACAAAATGACACCAACTGTGGATTCTCCGCCAAATGATTTTGAGAAGTTTTTCCTCTGCTTTGTACATTCTAATGTCCTTGAGCCTCCTCTTATTCACTCATCCTTGGAAAAAGTAAGAATATCCTCTTCTTGTGTTGATGATACTGACCTTGCGCCTTCACCTCTGCCTATCCATGAAGATGAGATCTGTATCACACCTCCTCCTAAAGTTGAGCACCCTTGTAGTCCTAAGGAGGTTGAGAATAATTCATAGTCTTCCCAAACCTTGTTACCCCCTATTATTCCTGCTGAGCCTCCCCAGCCTCTTGTTTGATCCCATGATCAGCCCACTGCTTTTCAAATAAAAATTAGAAATAGGTTGTTTAAACCCCTGAGGCTGCCATGTCACCTTAACCCTTATCCTCATGATTTCCTTGAGTATCTTCCCCGGTTTTCCGGGGAAGGCCATGTTATGGATGAGAGGCATATGGAGGCCTTTGAGACCCTTATTGATCAGTTTGAGATCATTCAAAAGGATGTCTTCATGAATATGTTCTCACATTCCCTATCTGGAGATGTTACTGTGTGGTTTAAATGTTTGGAAGTTGGTTCTATTGGTTCCTGGACCGAACTATACCATGTTTTTTTAAAGTGTTGGGGTGAGAACAAGTCCCTTGATCAATACTGGTCTGAGTTTAATGCCTTGAGGAGAGGGGAAGATGAAGCCTTGGCTATCTTCAATAGGAGATTTTACAGTGTCTATAATAACATGCCTGTGGAGATTAGGTCCACAGAGACTTCTACTATGTTGTACTATATCATGGCCCAACATCTAGAGCTAGTCCTCCTCCTGAGAGAGAGGAAATCCTTATCATTGGTACATCTTTTTGAGGATGTTGCAGAGGTTGAAGAGAACATCAGGGCTAGCAGGTGGGTTCATAAGCAAGAAAATGTGCATATACAGGAGGAAGAAGATTGTTAGTTTGTTTCAGATTCTGAGAAAGGATATATCAATCATGGATCAAATCTGGAACAAGAACAAGGAAGTAGGTATGATTCATAGTTGGAATCAGTTCCTTCATTATTTGCAGATTTTTCTAGGGGCAGGAATGCATACCCTTCTGATGATCAGTTTCTAGATCATTTTGAGCTTGGAACAGTAGCTGACTGTATTAATAGTTGTATGCTCTTGACTGATTACAATCATCATGATCTAAATCTTGTTTCCACCTTAGCTGGTGATTAATTTTCTGGAGGAAGAGCTGCAGCTGCAGATGATCAAGAATTTTTTTCTGATGAGGAAGAAGGACATTCTTTTATGAGCAGAGAAGTTTTTGTAGAGGAGCATCCTGGTGTTCTAAAGAAGCTAGGATTTTGTTATATTTCCCATGATCTTGTAGCCATATACATGGAGTCCTACATTTCAGAATTTCTGAAATGTTCTTATAGCATTAGTCCACCAATACTCACAAGTGAGTATTTTGTTATGAAATATTTCCAAGACCACGCTATGGAGCCTGTTCCTTTATTAATTGAGGAAAGGCCACGGGTGGAAATCAACTCCTCTAAGCTTGCAGTAAGCACAAAGAAACATAAAGAGGAGGGGTTTAGTGGGCATCTCATCTCCTATCCAGAACCTGTTTTTGGGCAGGTGTCTCCTGGCATCATCCAGCTTATATCTGTCCACCGCCCACCTGTACACCCTAAACACATCATGCCATGGGAAAACAACAGTAAAGGACAGGAGATGCTTTCTGGTAAATTGGGCTCCTCTGAAATTAGATATTGTGATCCTGTGGGGTCATATATGGAGTTGTACTTCCCAAAGGCTTTGGAGACTATAATTTTTTTCCCCTTCTCAGCATTTGGGGGTATGGATAGCATGCTCAGCCTTGTTTTCATTTTGCTGTCATACCTCCCTAACCTCTTATGGAGCATCTGCAGTAAAGAGAAGGATCGAATTACTAAGTAGTCTGGGTGGCTATGGTGGAAATTTTCTTTCACCTAGCCCCATGTATACAGTTTTAGTAGCTTAGGCTCTATACATAAATAAACTCTTTTGAGCAGGTTTGTTTGTTTTCTTGTTTGTTTTTGGCTTAATAAATGACTCCATAGCCCAACAACAAGGCATTGGAACTGAAAAATGAGTCCTTAGAGCATCATAGGGACAACTCTATCCCCCATGGAGCCTAATGTTAGAAACAATTCTTATCTCGGGCATAAGAGCATCTAGGTCTGCGGGTTACATGAGAAGCGCCCAAGCGCAACTTAGAAAAATCAAGTGAGTGGGCAAAGATTGCCTTTCAATGGAGAGGATCCATCTATAGAAAAGATCGACAGTCATTAGGTTTTCGGGACCATGAAAGTTTTCCAGGGGTTTAACACAGAGCAGAGGCCAGAGACGAAGTGCTCATATTCCATGAGCAAATATGGGTCGTCTAACCAAGGGACAGGTGGCGCGCGATTAAGAAATATTGGCGTTTCGGAAGTCGGGATTTCAAAGGTTAAGGGGTCACCCCTACATTGCATTTCAAAATATCAAAACACGAAATGCGAAAGCCCTTGAGGTTTGGGCCCACAGTCTTGGCGCCTGGTCACAAGGAAGAAAAGTTGGAAAGAGCGGGGCCTTTCGGGATTATCATAGTGAAAGCACCGAAGTCATCTGATCCGTCCAACCAAAGGACGTGTGGCACATATCCAAGATTTTGCAGCTTTAGTCACCATGAGAAATGGGAAGAGATGCATCACGGATCCCCGATGTGAGAAGTCCTAAAACGATCGGGACCGTCAATCAAAGAGAAGATTTAATCCGTCTGATCCTGCAGGGACAAGTGTCTGCTAGTCAGCGTTTTGGGGATCGAAATTTCAAGAGGCAAGGGGTCTCCCATCCATTTCATTTCAAAGCCCCGAAACGCAAAACGTGAAGTCCCGAAAGGATTAGAACCTTTGATCTTGGGGGCCAAGTGGTAGTCATCCATGGTTTTGCGGTTTGAGCAACCGAGAAAATGAAGAAAAGAGACACCGTGAACTCCCGATGCATGAAATCCCGAAAGGATCGGGACCATTAATATTGAAGGATACATGGTGTGTGATTAAGTCTGGTTGCCATTTCATCTATTGGGACTTTGAAGAGCAGTGGGTCGCTACTCCACTGCATTAGGAATCACCGAAATGTGATTTACGAAAGCACCATGGGCTCTAGCCCAGAGTCTTGGCACCTAGTCACAAAGTCACAGGGATAAAAGGAGAGGATGCTAGCTCCTAGGGGCTGATCATCCCCTGTACACAAGGTCTCAACCACTGCCATGGAAGAAGGCAATTAATGATGTATGAGCTGGTTGGTGAAACCTCGGCTCAGCCTTGAATAAGAAGTATGGAGGGGAGGTCTGGAATAGTCAGCTCGTGGTACCCTAATGGACAGGTCCCCCTGCAAGAGCCATGCTGATTTAAGGTGGCGTCTGACGAAGGAGTTCCAGCCAGGTTTGACTGAAGAGACGCCACGCCCTAGAGGTTCGAGAATGCCTCTTCTGGGCGAATTTTTCTGAGTATATATACTCAATTTTTCTATTTTTGTATATATCAATGGTAGAGCTAAGATCTCAACTGTAAAGCTTTGATGAAGCACTGGTTTTCCTGGTTATGCATTTGTATATGAGACTACCTGTTTAATGAAAGTCGGCTTCTTTCCATCTTTGTAATGACTATGTTGGAACACTCATAATTGGAGGATCCATTCGAGGATCGTGATGACGATACAATGGTCTGATTGTAGTGATATTGCAATCATTTTTTACCCAGCTTCCTATGTCTTTTCTTCCTCTTACCCTGAGTAGCTCATTTGAAGATTCAAGTGAGCTATTACAGTAGCCATTGTGATGAAAGTTTGATCACTGTGTTATTGTAATTGTGCATTCCTGGCACATTTCAGTGTTTTGTTCTCTCTTCTCCAAGCAGCTAGAAGGTCTAATGCCCACAACAGTCTTTCCCATCTCTCTCACCAAATCTTCCTCCTGCTCATTTTAAGCTCAACTCACTGACCGAAGTTAGATTAAGTCCTCACCTATTCATGCATAACTTGGCCCGAGTTTTTGAGTTAAAATGATATTGTTCTGAGTTTGTTTCCATTCGATCACCCCCTTTTACAAACAAATCGTGACATAAACTGATGGGTATCGGGCTTGTCCTCATCGCAATCTGAGGTCAACTTTCGGTGCTAACACATTGTATAGTAACTCGATATTGGCCTATGGAGGTTGTTCATTGATGTATCGAGATACCGATTTATTTTAATAATTTCAAAAGAAGAATGGTCTTGAATGTTGTCAGGATTGGTAACTTAAATCCCCTCATCTTGATGCTTGAGACTATGGAAATAACCTTGGCTCATAGAATTTACAAGATGGATTTGCTTGGAAACGTTGCATTAAATGTTGTAATTGTTGAATGTTACATTTTAAAAAGTCCCACTGAAGACCCTAACTCATGCTTTTGACGTATATCTAGGTGGAG
>ML777385.1:1413454-1444816 GCA_009831015.1 Picea engelmannii | reverse complement strand
GGCACAAATCACCCTATCCCACTACTTTTTTTTAGGTTAGAAAGCCCGAGGTAAACCCCCGAGTACTTCCCCTTATTTCAAGGATGGTACCTAGGGTAAACCATAAATATTCAAGGCATGAGGTCAGTCAACAACATGGCTCTCAAAGCCATTACAACAATATACTCATTATGAACTCAACATATCACTTGCGGGAATTGAACTCGGATGGGGAGGATAACAATCATTCCTCCCAACCACCTGAGCTAAACCCAATTGACACCCTATCCCATTGCTTATAAAGAGAGACCTCTTGTCTTTTGTGGCCCAAATCCCTCCTTTCCCAATACTCACTAACATTATCTATTCATATCTACAGGGTGAGGATTTGCAGGTTAGATGCCAAAGGCACCATCCCTCAATCCTAGTTTAGTGATGGAGAACCCCCCCCAACCATTAATTTAATAATTCTAATAATGATAAAGATATATTGTAATATATATTAATAATAATTAAAAAAACCTTTACTAGTTTATCAAATTAATATGAAATTGATTTTAATTTCATTATAAATAATATTTTATTTTTCTTAATCTTTATTATTTAACATAAAATGTGCCCAAAGGGGTTGGATCCAATGGTGGAAAGCGAGGAGCTTTTCACCATTGGGCAAGGTTCAATTCCCGTGAGGGCTTAACCTAAAGTCATGGGGGCACCTTGAGGTAGTGGTCGAACGTGTGGTTGCACATAGAGATACTATATTAAATGGTATCGTAACTCGTGCTCACATAAGTGGATCAAAGCCCACCCCCATGTCCTTCAATTTTAAAGCCCAAATGGGTTGGATCCAATGGTGGAAAGCAAGGAGTTTTTCACCATTGGGAAAGGTTCAATTCTCGTGAGGTCCTAACCTGAAGCCATGGGGGCACCTTGAGGTAGTGGTCAAACGTGTGGTTGCACCCAGAGATACTATATTAAATGGTATCATGACTCGTGCACACATAAGCGGATCAAAGCCCACCCCCATGTCCTTCAATTTTTTAAGGCCCAAAGGGGTTGGATCCAATGGTGGAAAGCAAGGCGTTTTTCACCATTGGGCAAGGTTCAATTCCCATGAGGGCTTAACCTGAAGCCATGGGGGCACCTTGAGGTAGTGGTCAAACGTGTGGTTGCACCCAGAGATATTATATTAAATGGTATCATGACCCTTGCACACATAAGTGGATCAAATCCCACCCCCATGTCCTTCAATTTATAGTCCCCGAGGTGTAGGACAGTCGGTGACGGACTGTGTTGTTAAGGCACTCTGTGATGTTAAGTCACCAGTTCAAAACCTGCGGGGACAAAAAATCCAACCATGATAAGGGTTGGTGTGGCTCAGGCCAGGTGCAATCCCGAACAAACTAGCAAAAAAAAAGAAAAAACATAATGTAAATCTTTTCAAAATAAATAAAAATATTATTATTATTATTATTAAATAAAAATATTAAGTAAAATCATTTTTAAAATTATTTTAAATGCATTTTCAAGTAAATTATGCATAAATAAATTAATTAATTAATTCTAACTATTTAAAATCTTATTCTAATATTTTTCTACCCATACTTAATTTATATCTAAATCCTTATTTTCAATGGACACCTCTAGTTGTATTTATATGTATGGGAAAGATGTCGTCTAACTGTTCTACGAAATGGCTTTTTTCGTCGGAATCCGGTGACATAAATTTGCTCGAAATCATTATCATTCGTTATTTAAAATCCATTTTTGAATGCATAAATAGATTCAACATGTTGAAAAATCCCTAGGGCACTCGGATTATACAGAAATAATCACTTAAATCTACGGATCTAACAATTTCTTACCGAATTTGAAAAAATCACCAAAAACAGATCATTTTATAGAACGTCTAAACTACTTTTATGAGAAAAAGCCATAAATTAAAAACACTGATAGATGATAATTGATTCCGTTAGAAAAAATTAAATTGATGAGGATCAATATATATTTGGAAGACGATTTCATTTCGCTTAAAAAAATAATTTTCATTAGGTAGTACTCCAAAGAAAAGCAAATTCCTATTCTTTTGATTTGATTTCATTGAATTTAGCTTGACACCAACGACATATTATCAAGTATCTTCTCCCCTTTGCTCATTTCCATCCTTTCGATATTATCAAGTATTATTTTCTCCACTTTGTTCTTTTTCATCTTTTTGAAAAAATATTAAACAAAGTTTTAAAAAACTATTTCTCCACTTTGTTTTTTTTCATCTTTGTTTTAAAAAACTAAATTAATATTATTTAAGAATAAAAATTTTAAAATTAAATAAAAAATAAAATAATATTAAATAAATACTATTTAAAAAAAATACGTTGTATAAATAAATACCACGACTGTCTTTCTTTACCCTCTGCTCTTCCTTTACCCTTTTTTCACACTTTTGGGGCAAAGGATTTTAAACCTATCACCACTTTAAATTAAATTAAATTATAAATAATAAATAAATAAATAAATAAATACTATTTAAAAAAAATACACTGTATAAATAAATACCAGGACTGTCTTTCTTTGCTCTCTGCCCCTCCTTTAGCCTTTTTCCACACTTTTGGCGCAAAGGATTTTAATCCTATCACCACAAAGTGGTTTGAAATTTGTTTTATGTTTTTAAATTTTTATATGGATTATAATTATATATATATATATAGTTTATTTTTATTTTGAAATTTTTATATATTATTTTTATGTTCTAAAATAATTTTTAAATTATTTATGTTTTTTTTAGGATTTCATCTGTAACAATGTTCTTTTTGAGGTTATGGTTTAACCATTTTGCAATTTAAGTTAAAAATAATAATTCTCATTACCCCTTATTTTTTATTCAAAGGTTTATTTTAACATTACCATGAAAAAATGTGTTACTAGTAGTATATTTTTTCAATTTATGGGTTGATTTTATAGCGTTGTTTACAACATAATCAATGTTTTAAGTTATTGTTTAAAAAATGTTGTTATGCTACATTCAAAAAAATAGGTTTTACCAGTAGCACCACTTTTTTTATTTAGAGTTGATTTTAATATTTTAGTTGTAATGATAATGATTATTAAAGTCACGACTTAAAAAATGTTGCAATTTTAAACCTAAAAAATAAAGGGTGTTGTTGGGAGTACTATTTTCATTCCGGATTGATTTGAAGGTCTTTGTTTCGACAATTTTAGTTGTTAAAGCCATGATTTCAAACAACAAAAATTATTAATAACGCCATTTTTCAATTCAAGAAATGATTATAATATGATACAAAAATATAATTTTTTAGAGCTAAAATTTTTGTTCTTACAATATATATCTAATCAATATCTATATTTTTTAATCTCTTTTATTAAAATATGATCCATCTTTATTTTTATTTTATGACAACATTAAATTACATAAACCACAATCATTTTTCAAAAAAATAATTTTATGACAACTTTTTATTTGATTTCATTAAATACGGCCTGCCACCGACCACATCAAGCGTGTAATCCCTTTCATATGCATGACTATTCCATTTCGTTAAAATTATAAAGATTCCTTCTCTTTTCTCACGCATTATGGTTCTTTTCTTTCAAAGGACAGATTCTTTTTCTTTTTCTTTTTTTCACGAGAAAAAAGTGCTCTTTATATTCAAAAGGATATAAAAGTTTACATGTCGAGTTTTCATACAACAGCGAATCAGGGCAATAACACAAAATGCTTGGTTCAAAACCAACAATGTCCCGACAATCAAGGCAAATCCGACAAAGTTCAGATTTCAGCTGAGAAGGAAATCAAATCAAAGATTTATCTTGTGGGTAGGTCCTTCGTTACCGTCCTCCCAAAATGAAAAGCAAATTTGACTCGGAGGGAGGAGCAAAGCTTTTTTTGAGAGGGAGTCTGCCTCGTTGTTTTCCTCTCGAAAAATGTGCTGAAAGGTAAGCTTTCTGAAAAAAAGAGTAGCATCTTTGATCCTTTCCTTACAGCAATTAAGGGCTGCCACTCTGATGTCGGCCAGTCCGTTCAGCCAATCAATAGTAATCTTGGAGTCACCGAGGAGCAACAAAACATCAGTGTGGCGACTAGCCAGAACTAGTGAGGTCCAAGCATCAATGAGCTCTGCCTTTGTGTTAAAACCCTATCTGCAGTTCAAAGTCCAGAGAATACTCGTATGTGGAGTTAAAACTATTTTTCCCCCAGCTCCACATAGCGCGCCCCCTTGTTGAGAGGCCCCGTCAAACCAGGCCACCAGCTTATCAAATGGAATGTGAAATGGACGCCGAACTGTTGGGTTAACCTGTAATGGCTTTGCAAGTTTGTTTGCCTCTGTCAAGATGAGAGAAGAAACGTGAAAGATAGATGGGTTCTTATCATTAAAGATTGTTGCATTTCTAGACAGCCAAACATGCCAGCAAATATGAATCGGAAGCATCGAAAAAGTATTGTTATTGAGAATCCAGTTTTGGAAGCAAGAAAGAACATTGTTGCCACTCCAGTGTGTAGAAATCTTTAGCGCAGATGTGATAGATTTCCAAAGAGCTCGGGTGAAAGAGCAGAGAACAAATACATGCAGCGATGAATCAATTTCACGAGCACATAGAGAGCAGCGGTTTGGGCCCTCCTAGCCGCGCGCTTGCAAATTGTCCCAGAACAGTAATTTATTCTCCAGAAAGAGCCAAGCAAACAATTTGTATTTTAGAGGGCAAGTGTCCTTCCAAATCCTCTGTCTCCAGATTGGTAATGAAGGAATCCAAGTAATGGCGGCCAGCGCTTGATAAACATTTTTTGCAGTTAACCTGCCAGACCAATCTCCCCCGGTCCATATTAGAGAGTCTGTCTTAGACTTCAAATGCACGCTGAAAGATTTGAGAAGTTGAGAGAAGTTCTCCCATTCGGCCCTGTGTTCCAAATCTAAATGAAGCTCCAAACCGCTCAGCCAAGAGCCGCCAAGAGTGCCTGCAATGGACGGGCTGTAGAAATGATGTAAAAAAATAATATTTTTGTCTTGTAGGTGAGCTCGTAGTGAAGGAGAGAGCATGGGATTCCTGCCTAAATCCAGAATGCAGTCACGACCAACTTCAATCAAGCGACCATCTCCAGGATCCCACGAGAGCCACTTTAAAATGATCGGTAGTGTGGCAGAAAAGTTTTTCCAAGACTGAGAGCCTGTTGAAGGATGGGTCTCCGTGAATCTGATCCAAATATGGACCGGAAGGTGGTGTAGATACTTTGCTCTGATAACAGAACTCCAAAGTTCTGGTTTAGTTAATAATCTCCAGAAGGTGTTAGTCGAAAGTGCCTTTTGAAATAGAGACAGGTTTTTGAGGCCCCAGCCTCCCATCGACTTTGTCTTAGAGAGGTCCTCCCATTTGCTGAGATGAAAGCTTTTGATCTTCTTACAACCAGACCACAGGAAAGAAAAGATGAGTTGACGGAGCGACTTCAAAACGGAGGCTGGGATGTGTGCTAAAGCCATCCAATAGACTGGTAGGCTTTCCAGCACTGCTTTGATGAGAATAAATCTTCCCCCCAAAGAGAGAAATCTGTGTTTCCAGTTGAGAATTATATCTTCGAATTTGTCAACAAGCCAAGCCCAATCCTTTAGAGTGTATCTGGAGGCTTTTAATAAAAATCCTAAGTATATAAAGCCCTCCGCAAGGTCATGGAAACCAATACCAAATAGCTCACTTAAGTCGAGTTTTAAGGAATCCTGCGCCTTTGAAATCAAGAAGATGGATTTAGTAGCATTGATTTGTAAACCAGATACATCACAAAATGAAGAGAGAATCGAATGAATAATGGACCATTCGACAAAATCAGCAGTTGTCAAGATCAATACGTCATCAGCAAAAAGGATGTGGAGAATATGAGTCAGGCCTGCCACTTTAATTCCTTTCAAGAGTCCCTCCGCTTGCTTGTTCTTTAATAAGATGCTAAGTCCTTCCAGAACCAATATGAAAAGAAGGGGGGAGAGTGAGCAGCCCTATCTGAGACCTCTCTCACAATGGAAGGCCTTTGTAGCTTCTCCATTGATTAAAATAGCCAAGGTTGCCGAGGAGATACAACCCATTATCCAATTTGTTATAGAAGTGCCAAAACCGCTCTGGATAAGAATGAGGTGTAGAAAGTTCCAATTTATACAATCAAATGCCTTTTTGAGGTCCATCTTGAGGAGGATGGCTTGAAGGTTTTTGATCTTAATGGTGTGGATGCATTCTTGTGCAACACCAACTGCATCCAAAATCTATCTTCCTTTGAGGAAGCCAAGCTGTTCTGCGGAGAGCGCCCGAGAGAGATAAGGTCGGAGTCTACCAGCAATGATTTTAGAGATAATTTTATAACAGAGATTGCAGAGCGAGATGGGGCGAAAATCATTGAAATTCCTGGGAAAATTTGTTTTAGGAATCAGTACCGCAAAGGTTTTGTTTAGAAGTGAGCTTACAGACCCTCTTGTTCTCGAGTCTTCAATGACGTCTAGAATGTCCTGTCCCATTAGATCAAAAAAGTGTAAGAAGAGTTCGACTGACCAGTCATCGAGTCCAGGGCTTTTATCTTTTTTAAAACTTTTGATTACCTCAAATAGTTCTACCTTTGTACAAGGGGAATGTAACAAAGTTGCTTCCTCGGGAGTAATCAATCTTGGAAATAAACTAGCTAATGCTATCTGCGTTGTAAGAGAAGGAGTTGGAGGTGCTTGGTAAAATGATTTATAGTGAGAGAAAGTCACCGACTTAATATCTGCCTGGGAGTGATGTGAGGCTCCAGATTCATCTTCGATCTCCCAAATTTGCTTTTTTGATCTACGGGCGTAGGCAACTCTATGAAAGTAGGCTGTATTTTTGTCACCTCCAGCCAACCACTACATCCTGCTTTTTATACGCCATTGCTACTCATCCTCACGAAGCAGATTGTTACGGGCGTCCTCTAGAGATCGAATCCTGTGATCAAAGTGCTCACAGCTAGGCATCTGAAGCTTTTGTTTTAAAAGAAATTCCAATTCAAGATCAATGTTGTTATGCTTAGCTTGATCTCTATCTTTTTTATTCTTTAGCCATTGAATCGAGAGAGATTTTAGAGAGCTGAGTTTTCTGAATAAATTCCCTTGAACGTCCCCATGAATGACGTGAGAGCAGTCTGACCAAACTGATTTCACCAGCTATATGAAGGAAGGTTCCTGCAACCACTGCGAATTAAATTTGAAGGGGAGACCCTTTGCTCCACGACCTTCCCCTAATTGAAGGCAGATCGGTGTATGGTCAAATAAGAAGGGAAGATTAACCCATGCACGACTATAGTATGTCAGAAGGAGCAGACTCTCTGCAACCAAAAAGTGGTCTAGACGTTTGGAAATATGAGTTGACCCTTGTCTTCCATTCCTCCAGGTTGGCAGAAGCTCTGGAGGTTTTATATCAATCAGGGCATTTTTGTAAAAAATTTGTTGAAAAAAACTAGAGAGAGGGTTAGTTGAAGCTGAGTCGCCCCAAATTTCAGAAATGTTGGTAGTTAGATTAAGGTCACCAGCGAGAATGAGGTTCTCTGCCGCCAGAAGTCCCAGATCATCTAGCCGCTGCCAGAAGTCCTTGCGTCCAGTGCAAGGGCCATATACGTTGAGTAGGTTGATAGGGCGATTTAGTTCCAAACTAGTCCCGGTAAGCAAGATTCCCCCAGGGCTGAGCATCGGGGAGAGATTGAAAAATGCAGGGTCCCAAGTGACCAGAAGTTCTCCTGAAGTTCCCACAGAACTTTCCGCACAGGACAGCCAGCTCGGACGAAGTAAATGCATGAAATCTCTAGCCACTGAAGCAACAACAAGAGTTTCTTGAAGGAAGATGATAGAAGGCTGTGTCTGATCGATGATTCTTTTCATGGAGGCTTGTTTCAGGGGTCCTCCGACCCCTCTGATGTTGATAGAAAGAAATATCATGATTTCCCTCTTGCAAGGGCTTTAATGCCTCTAAGCGCCCCTTGTGTTGGAACAGGAATGGAAGATACTGCTGATGTCGAGCCAGTCAATGTCTTCTTTCTTGCACTGCGTGTTTTTAAAGGAGAGAGCTCCAGGCCTACTCCTCTTGACCAGGTAGGATCCTGGTCTGTGGAAGGTAAAATTCTTGAGGAAGATGGACGATCTGTGAGATTCCCAGATCCTAGCACTGTATTTTTACCATGGTAAGTGTGGAGCGGGAGAGAATCAAAGGGAAGGGAGGGTTCAAGGGACGAATCCCAAATCAGGGAATCCAGCTGTGTTTCCGAGTGAGGAGGTTTAGTAGAACCGGCAAGAGAGTTAGGGTCGTGGGATAGATCTAAAGCATTGAAAGGATCAGTCTCAGACAGCGAATGAGTAGTCGGTAAGGGTTGAGAAGTGTGGGGGACCTAAGCTGGAGAAGGTAAAGAAGCAGATAGATTGAAGGAGTCCGGTACGAGAGGATCAATGGACTGGGCTGTTAAGAAAACCGTGGAGATTTGTGGCAAAATGAGATCAGCATGTTCGGAAATGTAGAGCCTGTCCGAGGCTGAGAAAGTGTTGAAAAGAGAAGGGCAGAGTTTTTGAATCTTACTCACTAAATCGTCTTCCGAAGCAGTGTCATCACTTTGATAGAAAGGAGCTTCAGATGGCTGATTTGGAGATGAGATATATCCATTAAAATTTGTCTCTTCAACAGGGTCCAAGATCTCCTCTGGAGGGGGGAACTTGGAACAGTCTCTTCGCAAGTGTCCTGTTCGCCGGCAGTAAGAACAGCGGACCAGAATGCCTAGGTAGTCCAATCTCTGAGAAAGCAAGTGACCGCGCCAGTCTATCTCCAAGACTTCAGGAAGTCCAGCCTGAATGTCTAATTCCACATATATCCTCGCTATTCTTCTATCCTCTGCCTCAAATAAGTTTGAGTCCACTTTGAGAAAACGCCCTATGGATGCTCCAATTCGTTCAAGAGCTTGCTGATTCCAAAGATGGAGCGGGAGACCTGGGAGGAGTACCCAGAGATGTCGAAGACCAAAGAATTATGTGGCAGGGTTGAAACCAAGTCTCCAACGTTTTAGCATGAGACTTCCCCCATCGATGGGCCAAAAGCCTCCCAGGATCAATGCAGAGTCATCTGGTGTCTTAAAAATAAAGCTTAGCCAACCTTGTTGTAACAGATGAAACCTAGGAAGGTACCCTAGAATGGGTTTCCAGGTTATGTCCATCCATTCTTCTAACTTCTGCTTGCAGTTTAGTTTGTAAGCTAAACGACCAACTAAGGCACACAGGGCTAAGTTGCAAGCTTCCGGTAGCCCGATATCCATTCCAAGCACAAGTTTGGGGTGCCTTCGCTTGGGTTTCCAAATCTTTTGTGGGTGTTTCTGTGATCCAAGTTTCTTATGAGAGGTCGGGTTCTATAACGAGTTGTAATCTGTAGGTGGAAAAGTCTTCTGGAATCCTGTGTTGAACTGTGAAAGATCTGGTTGAGGTGAGACAGGGTGAGGCTTTTCCAAATGGGAGGGAGGTGGAACGTTCTTTGAAGTAGATGCCGACAGATGAGATTGTGGAGCAGAGTAAGGTGGAAGATTTGGGTTGGAAAGTGATAGAGACGGTGTGCCATCGGTCTTATTAGAATAAAAGTGTTTTGTACAGAGTTCATCAATCGAGGCCAGAACCTCTGGGTGGTCCCAAGGGTCCCCCTGGTTCTCAGCAGATATAAACGATTTCTTTGACTCCATGTGCAACTTCAAATGAAAACAAAGGGAAAAGGACGAAATATGAGGACAGAAAGCTCAGTCGGCGAGGATTCTGACCGATCCAGCAGGTTTATAGGTAAAGCAGTCAGAAAAGGGAACAGTGTAGCAGAAGTCACTCGGCGCGGATCAGTGATCAGAAGGGGAACAGGAAAATGACAAGAAAGACAGCAGGAAAGCCTGTGATGGATAAGCAACCCGACAAACTATGTCGACCACCCAACGAGCAAAAGAGACAAAACAGCGAGTAAAAATGGAGAAACCAAGGTGAGTGGCTGCTACCAACCGAGAGACGCCAGGGTGAAAAGAGTAAGTTAGGTCAAAATGGAGCGAGGGAAATCAACTACAAGAAGATTACCATAGTTGATGGGATTCGGAAGAACAACTGTTATGGAGATCTGATCCGGTTACAGGGTTTGGTTCAATCGCCATGGGCGCCAACAGTCTCAGAACCAGGTTCAAAAATGCCATAGGCGCCAAAATCGCCGCTCCCAAAATGACCATGAATACATTTCCCCTCCCCACAGATTCTTTTTCTTAAAAAATGATTTTGAAGAAAATACATTTTGTTTTACCCCATATTAATAATATTAATATTATCATGTTACACGCCACGAAAATCACGCGCAACCCTTATCCGATTCTTTTTCTTAAAAATTGATTTTCATTGAGGATCACTCGCCCGGGACCGCATATTATCATGATAAACGCCTCGCAAATCACGCCTTATTATATTATCATGGAGCACGCCACTAAAAGTTAGATTACCTTTAAAGTTGGTCCGGATGGAATTTGACGGGCAAATTGCCTGTCACGGGCCAATTTGCCCGTTAAATACGGTTAAGTTTTTTTAATAACATAAACGCCTCGCAAATCACGCCTTATTATTAACTGATATTAATAAATATTATATTTGCTTTTGATTTCATTGATATTATCATGGAGCACGCCACTAAAATTTAGATTACCTTTAAAGTTGGTCCATGACATAATTTTCAAAACGATGAATTTAGAATCACAATAAAGTAAGTGGAAGCACTATGCAAAGAATTTAGATTCGATTCCAAGATAAAGAAGAAAAATTAAATTCTTTTCAAAAATATAAGATGAATTTACAATCATAATAAAGCAAGTGGAAGAACTATGCAAAGAATTTAGATTCCATTCCTAAATAGAGAAGAAAAGTTATTTTTTTCTCAAAATTTAAAAATATAAGTTTTTTTTTTTTTTTCCAAAAAAAATTCCTCGAATTTATATAGCGTATAAATTCATTTACATATGAAAACTCCAGCGAGTTTTGTGGTCAGCATGCACTTACAATATGGACCCATATAATCTGTATTCAGCAAGATCAATCAATCTAGGTAGATCATGCTTGTATAAGACATAACAAGACTTCTAAAGACAAACTTCAATTCAGATCCAGTGGTAGTGGTCATTGCTGCTGCAAAAGGCGGCAGGTAGCATCATTCAAAAATGTTTATAGAGGATATGGGGCTCTCAATTCCTCTATTGCAGTGATAGACTGAGAGCCTCCCTACCACTTTAGTTAGGGCCCTCTTTGAGAGAGCATCAGTTGCCCTATTGTGGGAGCGGGGAACGTGGAGATAGTTGATGTCGGAGAAGCGTAGAGAAAGATCTCTCGCTTTTTGCATCCAGCCTTCTAAATGGATGGAGCGGAGCTTGCTCTTTTTTGTTATCTAGTCAATAATAACTCTCGAGTCTCCCTGGACATGTAAGTGATCGATAGACCATAAGGAAGCGAGAGTGAGCGTGGCCCATAAACCCATGAGCTCTGCTTTTGTATTTGTCCCGGCTCCACAGTTGATGAAACAATTTGTGATTCTTGACGGGTGAGTTTTGAAGGTGCCTCCAGCCCCGCAACAAGAGCCACTTGACTGAGCAGCGCCATCGAAGAAATCAATGGTGTGACCCTCGGCCAAATCAAAAGCAATAGCTCAGTTTGGGGAGCATCTGACCGAGGTCGGATTCCAGTTGAAAGAGACCAGAATCTTATTGAAAACCTTTGGCAAAGAAGGCTGGCCATCCTCAAAGATCACTCTATTTCTCTCTAACCATAATTTCCAGCAGATATGAACCGCCAGACTAGGAGGGGCCGATTTATGTGAGGACCAAATGGAAAAACAATTCGATAAGGAGGAGCCACACCAGGCAAACGGAATGGAAAAATGTTGTAACGAATGGTTCCAGACCTCTTTGGTAAATGGATAATGGATCAAGAGGTGATGTAGGTCCTCGGAAGCCTTTTTGCAAAGTGAACAGAAACCCGACCCCTCCCAGCCCCTCCTTTGTAGTGCCTCCCATGTAAGAATTCTTTCTTTGCCAACAAGCCAGGAAATAATTTCAGTTTGAGGGGCACATTCCAATTCCATATCTGTTGGATCCACAACACTTCAACATCAGAGATAAGCTGGATCTGTAAGGCTGCATAAATATTTTTCACTGTGATAGAACCCGTAGCATCACCGTCGGCCCATACTAAAGCATCTAGATCGGCCGTCAGAGAGATCCCTGCGCTTTTTAAGGCAGAGGTGAATCGATTCCACTCAGAGGCAATCGGTTCTCTAAGGGAGAGGTCACGGCTTGTCATCCAAGCATCCGGCAGAGAGGACGCACCAGTCAAAACTATGACCTGAGCTAGAGCTGTAATTCTATAGGTCTGTAGGTGGTGTCTCAGCGAGGGCGAGAGAATAGAACGATCCCCCAGCCCAAGAATCATATCCTTGCCAATTTGAATCTCCTTACCCTCGCTAGGCCTCCATCGGAGCCAGTGGAGAATAATCTGAGAAGATGCCACTAGGCCTTTCCAGAAAGGTGAGGCTCTCTTCAGCTGGAAATGAGGCTTTCGTAGCCAATGGATGAGCGGCTTGGATTCCAGATACTTATTATTGATGATTTGATGCCAAATATTGTCATGTGAGACAACTCTCCAGAAATTTCTAGCCAGGAGTGTCACATTGAAGGTGGAGAGATTTTTGAGGCCCCATCCCCCTGCCCTCCGGGGTTTTGACAGGGACTACCAGCTACTAAGATGGATACGTTGAGAGTCGGCTTGTCCACTCCACAGGAAGTTAAAAGCTAACCTGCGAAGAGTAGTAATAATCTTTGAAGGAACCCTCTCCAGCATCATCCAGTAAACAGCTAGGCTCTCGAGAACTGATTTAACCAGGATAAGTTGTCCTCCGAATGACAACCATTTGTTGCACCAGAAGCCGATTTTCCTTTCAAATGTAGCCACAAGCCAATTCCAGTCCCCCTGGGAAGAGGCTCCCAGTTTCATCTGGAAGCCCAAATAAACGAAGCCTTCACTCGGGTTTTTAAAAGTGAGAGGGATGGCATCTTTAAGAATAAGGAGTTCTGAATTTGTAAGACCCCAGTAGTGGACTGAAGACTTGGTGAGGTTGATGAATTAACCAGAAACCGAGCTAAAACGCTGGAGCACCTCAAGTATAATCAGCCATTCCTCAGGATCAGCTTTGGACAATAAAAGTACATCATCGACAAACATCAAATGGACAATCTTGATGAGATTTGATACCTTAATTCCTGATATTTGATGCTCGGTGAAGCTTTTGGAGAGAAGAATACTAAGGGCTTCCATAATCAATATAAAGAGATACAAGGAGAGTGGACATCCCTGTCGAAGTTCCCTCTCGCTTCTGAAGAAAGTAGAAGGTTCACCATTGATCAACACAACGATATTGGTGCTTGTAACACAAGAAAGAGTCCAAGTAATAAACCTTTCTCCGAAACCCACAGCGTGGAGGATAAGTCTCAAAAAATCCCAGTCCACACAGTCAAAAGCTTTTTTGAGGTCCAGTTTCATGACCAACGCCTTTAGATTTTTCTGCTTGATGCTGTGTAAACATTCATGGGCTGCACCGATTGCATCCTGTATTCTTCTACCTTTCAAGAATCCCAATTGTTCCACAGAGAGACTTCTTCCAAGAAATGGTTTAATTCTGTTAGAGATTACCTTGGAGATAATCTTGTAAATGAGATTGAAAAGGGAAATCGGTCGGTAGTCGTTGAAGGAGATTGGGCTGTCATCCTTTGGAATCAAGACCAGGAAAGTTGAATTGATACCTCCAGCAATCTTACCAGTGATACGGGTGTCCTCCACCATCTGAAGTAGTTCCTCACCTAACAGATCAAAGAAGAAACAAAAGAATTCAGAAGTCCAACCGTCTGGCCCTGGGCTTCTCTTAGTTTTAAAATGTGTAAGTATATCTTTGATCTCTGCAAGAGTGACAGGCTTGATTAGGTCCTCCGCTTCAGCTCCGAAGACTAAACGTGGGTAGAGACCGGCAGTAGAACCTTTCTCCAGGAGATTGAGCGTACAGGAAGCTTTGTATAGTTGAGAAAAATGTGTGACGACCTCATCCTTTATGGCCTCCAGCCCCCGAATATCAAGCCCTTCGCTTTTGATTGTCCAGATCCTCTTTTTATGTCTGTTGAAACTGACTACTCTGTGGAAGAACTTGGAGTTAGAGTCTCCACTCTTTAGCCATGTGGCACGGCTACGGAGCCGCCAAGCGGTTTCCTCAGAGCGTAAAAGGGAAGCTCTGCTTGCTTCAAGCCGTTTGAGTCTATCCGACTCTTCCACTATCCAGGCTGTAGAGATAGATCTGTGGGTAGATAAATTATAAGTGGATGGAATAAATGGGAAAGCTAATAATTATATTTTATAGATGGGTCATGCCGCCTACCAACATTGCACATATTCACACTCACTTAAGGATATTTACAATGTGGAACTTAGCATTGCACATATTCACACTTGCTTAAGGATATTTATAATGTGAGATTTTTTTTGCATATATTGTGGACTTTGGAGTTTGTTAGTGAGGAATGTTTTTAATTTTTTGTATTTAGTGAAGAATGTTTTTAATTTTTTTGTATAGTGGGACGAAGAAAGTCAAGCAATAAGGATATTCACACCGCAATTTATTAACCATTATGTTTTATTACTGTCTTTATTGGCATAAGGATCATGGTATATTGGGGCTTATATGTTGTTGTGGGCCACATTTGTCAACCAATGTGGAATTAATTTTTTGTACAAGGATATGTATTTATGTTATAGAAACTATTGCAAGATGCATAGATTTTAGGCGTATCCAACTTAGTAATGGATATTTTTCTAGTAAGGCTTGTGAAAAAAACACTGTGGAGTATTGCTAGTGATAATTTTTATTTATTTATTTTTGCATGGACTTAGTGGGGAAGGATGAACAACAAGGATACTCACACACAACTAATCAATCATTATGTTATTCATAATAATATGCAAAATAATGTGTATTTAATAACATAAGTTATATCACAGGTTTAAACATGGTTATCGACTTAACAAGAATCTTCCAAAGTTCTCTTTTTTAGAGGTCATATTTAGTAATTGTTTTTACCTCTATTGTAAAAAGTGTTGCTTCTAATATTGCCATATTTTTAGTCTCTATTACTTCACAGGACAATTCATTTCCTTTAATTTTAATAAGATATGAACCATATTCATTTTCCTTATGTTTTGATGGGAGTTTTGTTTTACCACTGATCATGTAAAAAATTGTCATTTAATGACATAAACCACATGACATGTTTAATTTGATTCATTTTCTTCTGGTTTTAACAAAATGACATGTTTAATTTGATTCATTTTCTTTTGGTTTTAACAAAACTTTGATTATGCAAAACAATGTGTATCTAATAAAATAAACCAAAAAATGTACATTTAATAAAATAAACCACATCATAAGGTTAATCTCCTCTATTTCAAAAGATTTTTCATTTTTTATGTTTTAACAAGATTTTTTTGTTTTACTAGTCATTATGTGAAGCATTGAATGATATCCACCACATTCATTTTTTTCAAAAAAACAAAAAAAACAATTCCTTTAATTTTAACAATTTCTTTATAAAATAAAATTTTGATGATGGTTATTTATGAAGTTCAAAGAAATCAACCATTTTGATTAGCCAGCCAATTTATTTACAATCATTTAATTATTTGATAAATTCATAATTTTTTTATTTTACTAGTCATTATGTAACATACTTGACATTGATTGATATATAAGAAAAAATAAAATGTTATGTTAAGTTTTAAAAAGATGGATATAGAGTTAAAATTTCATATTCACCGTGCTTATAAAATGGAATTTTGATGATAGTTACTTATAAAGTTCAATGAACTCAACCATTGTAATCAGCCCACTAAACTATTTACTATCATTTAATTATTTGATAAATTAAATTAAAAAATAAAAAGTTTTAATGCATATGAATGGTTGTTGGAAGCTAGAACTGCATGGAAATTTCCTACTTCTTATTCACATTTCATTTCTTATGTATCACTATTGACCACATATCATGTGACACATGACATCACACATTTTTCCTCTTTTATATGAAAATAATGTTCATTTTCCTTTTAAAAAAACATTTCTTCTTTGGTTTGGGCAAGACACTTTGTTCTACAGGATCATTATAGAAAACAATCACCATTAAACTTAGATAAAAATTTATCACACCTTAAATCTATTTTATTTAAGAAAAAAAAGAATCACACCTAAAATCTATTTTATTTAAGAAAAAAAGGAATGTTTTAGTATTGTTGCTATAGCTTTTTCTCTCAAACTCCACTTGGGGTCCTCTTTATACCATAAAAAATATCTTCAAAAGATCTACAACTTTATTGTTATACATTTTTCCTAATCTCGCATGGACTTTTCTATAGCGTGCATTTTACTATTATAAGTGGAAAATAATATTTCCAAAGATGCTTTTCCACATGGCACTATATTATGCATGCCATGGAAAATACTTGAGAAATCATAAAAAAGCATATAACATAAGTAGATATTTTTTAGTCCCTTCTTCTAGTATAAAGAGTGCTCAAAATGGATTTTAGGATCCAAAGTTATGGCAAAAATTCCAAAAAGTTTCCATATTTTCTTAAATACGATATATTTTGGGGGTGATAATTTTTTATAAAAAATTGTTAGGCTAGATTTAAGTCATTGGATGCCATAAGTGTGGAATGAAATGAGTTTGTCGAAGGTTTATGTAAATAATGGATTTGTTCTTGGTAAAACAAACACTTGCTAAACTTGGCATACAATTAATGTTCCCTCAGTACTTGTAGTACCAACCTCAAGTGATGATCATGTTCTTCCTTGGACTTAGAATAGATAAGTATGTCATCCATAATGTCCATACCTAGTTCTAAAGGTTGTCTTATTGATGTCTTATTCCTTGATCCTTACCTGACGGTATCCCGATCTCAATTCTATATTTGAAAATATATTTTCCCCTCTTAGTTGATCAAAGAGGTCATCAATTTTGGGTAGAGAGTATTGTTCTTCATGGTGGCTTTATTCATTTGTCTAAAGTCAATACACAGTCTCAATATTCCGTTCTTTTGTTTGACAAAGAGTATTGGTTCTTCCCAAGGTGAAACACTTGGGCGTATGTACCCTTTCTTCAACAATTCTTCCAGTTGCATTTGTAATTCTTTAATTATGGTGTACTCATTTTGTAAGTATTTTTTGGTAATGGGGCAGTTCCTGGTACTGATCAAAAGAGAAATCTATCTCCCTCTTGGGTGGAAATCCTGGTATTTATTGGAATACATCTTTAAAACTCTTATAATACCGAAAAATCTTCAAGGCTTGGCCCTTTTGTCTTTTATGGCTCCTCCACATGACCTGCATGTTAGAATATGATGGATGTGCTCATTTTACCATTGACAATATCACTATTGTCACCCAACCATAGGTCGAAGCCACCCTCCGAGCACCTTAACCTTGACAGAGAATCACTCTGGAATCAAACCCTAGGCTAGATAGCCAAGCAAAGGGTAGCGCACCTTTCCCCAAGGATAACGCATCAAACAATAGCTAATTAGATAGTCAAAACCATAACCAAGAGATAGTCCAAGACAAAGCGTAACTGCTAGCTGCAACAGCTGCAACGAAAACTCTTCTCCAGATTTGTGCACCAACTAGGCAACTGTAATGCGCACAAGTGCTGCTCTGCAATCCTGAGAATGCCTACCTGAATGAAGACTGGCCTCCTGTATTTATACTAATTATGGCTAACTGCCTGGGTCGATTTCTCATTTTGGGTATCTGTCTGTTCAGTTTATATTATTTCTTTTGGCCGACTTATTCTCTTGGAGGATAATAACCTACTACAAATTATCCTCTTGAGACTACATGTCTTCTAGGGTTATTAGCCAACTCATTAGGGTTTCTTCTTTCTTCCTGAAATATTCTATTCTCGTCAGGTTTACACGTGGAGGTAAATACCTCCCGCAACTACCATAATATCAACACTCCCTCCTAGCTAGGGAGGTATTACATGTAATGGTATTGAGCACAAACATACCAATCACCCAGTAGCATCAACATAGTTGTATAGACTGTCTCATGACTAGATCATGAGCACCATCATCACCATCAGTGTCATTAGTCATATCATCTCTCGAAACCATACTCCATCTAAGTAATTAGACATGATGTTGGATAAGTTACTCTCACTACAGAGTGACACGAGCCATTCTTCTAATATGGACATATGTTCTAGAAGAGTAAATGTTCTGAACCATTTTCCACTTGGGAAATCTCTGTCCTTTGATCATCCATCTAGCTGATAATTGTTTCCAAAACTGTTGATAGTCTTCAAGGAAATCAGAACAAAATAGAACACTACTGTGTCTATCCATAGTAGTACATAACTATAATCCAGTGGTACACTACCACATCAAGTAGCACACAAGTACTTGATCAGTAACGTATAGTCACAAACAGTGGAACACATCCACCACAGTAGTATGCATCTACTGTCATACAGTCTTCATAACAATCATCTGATATCAACCTGCACGGAAACAATGTTATGATATAAACTGAATCATCTGGGCCATTCTTCCACTCACATCTGTGAGATCTTGGAAGAGTATCTGCCCTCAAAAGGTAAAACATGAATGATGAGCTATCTGAGCTATTCTTCTCAAGCAAGGAAGAATAATTGTCCTGATTTCTGAGCCTGGAACATTCCTCACCCTAGGCCATTCCTCCAACACTAAACAAAGTGTAACCTGGAGAGAATGAGTCAGCCCTAAGGAATGCTTGTCCCTGATTGCTGAACCTGGACCATTCCCCACCCTAGGCCATTCCTCCGGCACTAAACAAAGTGAAACCTAGAGAGAACGAATCCACCCTAAGGAATGACTGTCCCGCACCAACCTCCAAAACAAACCATTCCCCATGTTAACCACATTGGGAAATCGTTGTCCAGTGAGGCATACCAGTCTTCTTGAGTAACCCTCAAGAAGAGAGACTGCCCTAGACCATTCCCCGTGTTAACCACAATGGGAAATCGTTGTCTATGGTACATCAACAATCCATAGAACCATTTTCATTACGAAAATGACCATTTGATCTGGACTATTTTCTGAACTGGAAAATGCTCGTTCTTTAGAAATCTCAAACTACTTTTCGAACTGGAAAGGAACTGCTCATCCTGGACCATTTTTCGATCTAAAAAATGACTATCCATGAGTCAATAACACATCAGTGCTCCCTCCCAACCTGGGATTCATCTCTTCATTTTTCAATAAGGAAGTCGTCTCCACGAGCTCCAACTTGAGTACGGAAACTCCTTCATTTTGGACAGAAGCTTTACCAAAATGTCTGCTTATCTGCTCATCTGTGGAGATATGTATTGGAGAACCACTTTCTCCTTTCTGGACTTCATCATGGATAATGTAATGCTTGATTTCAAATGTACTTCAGTTTGGAACACTGGTTTTCTCTGAAGGCTTCATGTAGCTCTGATCAATAAAGTATATCATTGTTGGATTCCTCTTGGTTCGTACTAGCTCACAACATTGTGGCAAGGGTTAAACTGGAACATATCCATGTGGCACTTCTTTTGTCATCATGAGATTTTTTTCATGGATTGGCAATCTATCATCCTGATCTTCTGAGTAATCATTCTAATACAATATCTCTGTTATAGAAAATCTTCAACCACGCTTTTGCTGTGCATTAGAGGTTCTCCACCAAGTTATCTTCTTTCATCTGCATACAAGGGTCTCTTTCTGGTATGCCTCAAAGTCTTGAGGTTTCTCTTCATACACTCTTTGTTCAATTGCTTTGGAGAATAGTCTTTGCATTCATTTGATGTAGAACTCCAACCCATGGATATTTCATATGATATAATGACTCATGTAGAGGTATGTTTGGTTTACTGGAACAAGTAATCATCATAGTCTTCTCTCTCCATCTGGGAGAACCTCTAGTTCTGGATCTTGCAATGCTTGCATATATACACTGTTCTTCATCACAACTTTCAGTTCCTCTACTTGATTGCTTTTAGTGAGTTCATATCAGGCTAGTAATCTTGTGATTCTTAATATAGTGACTGGTTGTTCTGGCTTCTCTTTCTTTCTTGGAATCTTCATATTCTTCCTGATGTTTTTCTTTAGCTCTTGGGTCCATGGAGTTTCTTATAGATTCCATACCCTAAAGATTCCACTTCTTCCTTTCATTATAGGATCACAGATGTGGATGGACAACCAGGGATACTTTAAGGCTTCTCTTCGAAGAAGACTTCTTCTGAGGTTGAACTAAACATGTATTGCCTTTTATGGCTACTACCATAGATATATACTTCATCATCTTCAATGGATCATAGTATTAGCTCCCTCCTGATCCTTGCTTCATGTATGAGTGAATGTTCTTATTTTTGGTGATATATAATCAGCTCCCTCCATCTAGGAGAGTCCACACTTCCGTTTACATCCTCATTCCCTTCTGCAAAGTGTTATAAGTCTTTCTCCAAACTCCTCTTGATTGCTGACTTCTTTCTGTCTTGCTTCTTCTCAGTCTCTTCAAGATTGATTTTGATTTCAGCTTATCTTGTAATAGCTTTCATAGGTATAGTTCTTCTTGGAACATATTATATTCTAAGAGATAGATATATGAGATATGTACAGAGATTATGCAAACAAGATATGTACAAGAACCAAGAAGAGTATTGTTACCTTTAGAAGAAGAAGTATCTTTCATCCTGCTTAGTCTTCTTTGTAGGTTCCTTTTCTTTGGAAACTAATGCTTTGTGTGTCCCCTTCCTTTTCTTTATCTCGAGACAATGATTCTTGTAATGACCACACTTTTGACAGTTGAAGCATTGTGTTTTTGAAATATCTTTCTCTTGATTTGGCTTCCTCCTTGAACCAAACTTCCTTTTGTTCCTAAAATTCTTGAATCTTGTTGTGAAGGCTTGATCATCGTACTTCTTTTGGGGTTTCTCTTTTTGCACTGATCTTGGATTCTTCTTGAGCACAACAATTCCAAAGTTCTTCAAATGTAGCATACTTATTCCTTGTGTTCATGCTTGCGACGAATGCATCCCATGTCTTGGGAAGACCATTGAGTACTATGTTTACCAATTCCTTCTCTGAAATGATCTCTTCAATAGCTTGTAGTTGATCTCTTAAATGAGAGATCCTCACAAAGTATGATGTTATGTTGTCATCATCATTCATCTTCATGTCACAGAGCTCATTCTTCAGACTCATTACTTGTCCAATGTTTCTGAGTGAGAAGAGGTTTGTTAGGGAATCATACATCTTCTTTGATGAGTAAAGATGGGAGATGTAGGGTATCAAGTGGTTTTTTAAAGAATCCACTATGATACTCATGACATTGATGTCACCATCTTTGGACTTCTCCATGACTGCAATGTTCTGCAGTTCCTTCTCTTTCCCTTCTTCAAACTCTAGTTTCATGATCTTTCCTTTCACGATATCCAACACTTTATTCTTGGCAAGGATGAGGTCAATCCTTGTCTTCCACACTCTGAAGTTAGAAGCTCCATATAACTTGTTTTCTGACTTCATAGAGTAAGTCATGGCTACTTTGATTTGGTCAACCTTAGATTTGACCAAAAACTCATACTTGACGTCTTGGCTTGCTGAGAGTACCAGGAGATGCACTAGGCTATGGCACACTGATCTATCCAGAAATTAGGTCAATCTCTTCACTTAAGGTGCCTCAATGAAAGGGTTAGGGTTTATGCAACTGCAACTACTAGTAACCCTAGCTGCAGTGCTTTGGTGATTTCTCTTGCTAGAAACCTTAGCAGTAGTTCTTCAATGAGCTTAATATCCTTATGGCTATGCTTCCTTCCAGTGGTTAGAATGAATGAAGGAGGTGTGGGCCCATAACCTGTTAGAATATGATGGATGTGCTCATTTTACCATTGACAATATCACTATTGTCACCCAACCATAGGCCGAAGCCACCCTCCAAGCACCTTAACCTTGACAGAGAATCACTCCGGAAGCAAACCCTAGGCTAGATACTAAGCAAAGGGTAGAACACCTTTCTCCAAGGATAGCGCATCTAAAAATAGCTTATCAGATAGTCCAAACCATAACCAAGAGATAGTCCAAGACAAAGTGTAACTGCTAGCTACAATAGCTGCAATGACAACTCTTTTCCAGACTTGCGCACCAACTGGGAAACTATAGTGCGAACAAGTGCTGCTTTGCAATCCTGAGAATGCTTGCCTGAATGAATACTGGCCTTATGTATTTATACTAATTCTGGCTAACTGCCTGGGTTGACTTCTCATTATGGGTATCTGTATATTCAGTATATATTATTTCTTCTGGTTGTCTTCTTCTCTTGGAGGCTAATAACCTAATACAAATTATCCTCTTGAGCCAACATGTCTTCTAGGGTTATTAGCCAACTCATTAGGGTTTCTTCTTGCTTCTCAAAATATTCTATTCTCATCAAGTTTACACGTGGAGGTAAATACCTCCCGCAACTACCATAATATCAACACTACATACAATTGACATCCTTTCCTAAATAATATATTCAGTTGTAAAGTTGAAATTTCCCTTATAAAAATGGGTCTCGAGATTCCTTTCACAATGCTCTACTTTCCTTATTCATCAAGGCATGCACATGTCTTGTCATGAAAATCTATGATAACATGATTCTTCTCCAACCAATCCATTCCAATCAGGATATCATAAGATCCTAATGATATGGGATTCATATCAACAACTGCATTTACTCCATTAAGATTTATGGGACAACCTCTAATTGTCTTAGTGATCCTTCTTTTGGTCCCAGTAGCTAGCTCAACCAATATTGATTTCTAAAGCCTAATTTTCTCTAAATAAAGTTTGTATACTACTTTAGGATCAATGTAACAATGGCTTTCTCTTGAATCAATTAAAATAACAACAAGCTAATTGATGATTGTTACCTTCTATTTGAATCATATGGGATTGATATTCTGCTTGCCAATCTTCTAAGGTTGCATATATGCTTGGAATATTTATTCCCATGTATTCTATTGTAGTAGCTTCTTGGATGTTGTGCATGGTATTCATTTTATCTCCTTTGTTAGGGAAATCCTTGTACATGTGGCCTTCTTTGCATCCCCAACATTGGATCAGTGGCCTTCCCCTTTTTCCAAAGGAGTCTTCTTTCTTAGATTCCTTCTTGGTAGACTGACCTTGTTGATTTGTATTTGGACTACTTTTGTTGAAAGGAGGTTTGAGTCCCTTGCTTATTTGATCGAACTTCTCCTTCTTCTTATCCTTCCAATACTTTTGCAAAGATTATCTACTCTTTCCTTGCTCATACAGGTACTTAACATTTCTAATGGTTTCTGTCAAAGTTCTAGGCTCATCATATTGAATCTTTTCTTTGTAAAATGATGAAATTCTACTAAAAAATATATGTATCTTTACCTTCTCATCCTTTATAAATCCCACATACTTCAACAATCCCAAGAATTTATTTTCATATTCTCCCATGGTCATGCTTCCCAACCTGAGTTCAAAGAACTCTTGAATCTTCTTGTCATAGAAGTGCTCTGAAAATATCTCTTGAACTACTTCCAATTGATTCTACTCTCATCAATGTGTTCAAATTGTTTCAATTGATCCCACTACATGTCAACTTTTCCTTACAAATGGTAAGTGACAATTTTGGCTTCTATATTAGAATAGTAGTTGTGCAACTGAAATTACTTCCTGATTCCAAGCAATCAAGATCCAACGTCATATTCCTTTTCTCTTTTACCATCAAAAGATTGTGGCTTAATCTTTCTCAATTATCCTTGTAAACCATCCCACTCGTGTCTTATTCTTTGATGTCTGACATGAAACACTTATGAACTGCTTATGGAGTCTTCATATGCATAAAATTTCCTTTCTAAGTAAGGAGGTGAGGGATGCCTATGATTTCCACTAACCCTTATTGAGTGATTGGATTTTCTATAGTAATATCTTCTTTCATGTCATTTTCCTTCTTCCTCCCATCTTTAACCTGATCCATTCCTTGCTTGCTTCTGCAATTGATTTAGGCTTTGCATCATTTGGGCATTTATTTGGTTCTGTTCTTTCATCATATTTTCTTTATATCCTTTGTAACTCTGCACTTCTATTCTCAAACATATCACGATCTCTATTAATGTTTCTAGTTCCACTCTGCTTCTGTGACCATTAGATTTAGTCTCTGCATTTCCAATACTAATATTATGTCCTTTGGATTTTCTCTCACAACTAAAGACTTCCTCTCCTTCCTCCATTTTCCAAATCTACATTCTTATCTTGAATTGATATATTTATACTCTTAATTATGCAAGAAATTGTGTATGCAACATCATTTTTGTTAGATGAAAGAATAAACATGTATACACATTTCATGGAAAACGGTTGTAAAAGTATATTATATTTTTTTTGTTCCTTAAGGTCACTATTCATCTTCTTCCCAGTTGACTGTGATCTCTACTACTCAAAACAATTTTTTGGGTGCATAATTGGATTCCTTTCTCCGATAGCTTTCTAATGACTATTTGTTTGCTTGATTATGAGCTGAGAGCAAAACATTATGGCCTTATAAGATTTATAAACTTTGATTGGTCAAAACCACCACCCCACCAGGTGGCATGCATGTGGCTCCACGTCACCTATACAATTCCACATTGCAACATCTGGCACAGAAATTGTTGTTGACATGGTTGTTGGTGTGGCACCGACCACTGGCCCACTGGGACCCTCAACTTCACCGCACTCGACACCACTTAACACTCCGATATTCGATATTTTGGGGCATCACCCCACTAGGATATTGACCCCCCGAGAGAAATCATACACACTTAAACATTGAATGCCTAATTTGATGGTCTAGCTGGAACCTTGAACATGTGGCACATCATCTCCATGACATGTGGACTAAACATGACATCACACGTAATCATTGGCTTAAGTTTCCTTCACTTAGGTGTTGACACCTGTCCACTATACATTGTATTGAATACGTCATCAAATGGCAATGGCACATGTCCTCCACTCATAAACTAATAAGGGAAGGCTCGAACCTTTCCCCACAGGGGAACTGCCCCACAGATGGTTACACCACAATGTATATATCTTCTGATCTCCTGATCTCTAGTGTCCCAAAACCTTACTTTGTCCATGTTCTTCCCACCAGGCGATAAGCCCACCGACCCACCAACCCATTGTAACCCCAACATTGTGCTAGCAATCCCTTCTGATCCGATATGTAACCATGTCTATGGAACTTTGTTTCAGTCACCTCCTATTGATGTGACATCCACGTGGACCCTTCCATGTGTGCTACATGTGTCAAATGACGTGGACATCAGCCCACCGGGCTATCGACTCCTTGCGCAAAGCATCACTTGAGATTTTTCGATCTCTGGTATCCGGGGCATCGAGCCACTGGGTACTGGGACACAAGTCAATTACGTGAACCGAGGCAATGACCTCACCACCAAAAGTTGACATAACGTGTGGGATCAACATGGTTCTGTGACTCTTTTGTGCTTCACGCAAAAATGGCTAAGGACTGCCTTTTTCTTATAAACTGTTAATAGAACATTTTCTCGTTCATGTGGGATAAATATTTACGTAGTTCATAGATCAACAGTTGGTAACCCACTTGGAAGCTTGATAGACAATTGTTGTGCATTGGTTTCCTTGTTGGGCATACTTGTTGATTCAGAGGCTCAGGTCACGAATGGGAAAAGATCATCGGGGTGTTAGGGCCATGGAGGACCTCTTAAACATGGATTTAATGGCAATATTGACACTATTAAACTCTGGCATTGTTTGATAGCCATTTAATAAATCCAAGAAATAATGCAATAATTTCTATAGAAAACCCCTTCAAAGGCCCGGTGTTGTAACCAAACCCTGCCACCACCATAGGCGAGGTACACACAACCTGTAAGAACTCCCCGACAACAATCTATAACATGCCCAACCACCAATGTTGAGCCACACTACCTCAAGAACCTCTTCTTGAACTGATTTTTAAATCTTTGATAAGTGTACTAACAACTAAATAAAGAAGCATGGAATGAAACATGCACTCATCAAGATCCATATTAAACTATAAAATAAATAAAAACATGTCATGCACAACAATAACTAGCAAGGACACACATTAGTAATTCATATCTCGTAGATAATAGTGAATACACAATGGAAGCAATTATATATAAGAAGATAAACATCATGACAGAGAGCATTTATCTTTAACAAAATGAGTTACCAATTGGCTGCAAGACAAGGTCGTTCCACCCAACCATAGACATTGTTGTTATGAATATCAATAACAGATCACCCCTGAGCCAGGGCTATGAATCCACAAGGACGGGTTCCAAGACGACACTCAACTTACCAAACTAGTTAGCACTCAAGCTCTCAAAGGTTTCTCAACACACAACAATCCAAAGTTCACCATCTCTCTTCTCCTAGCCTGCATAACCCAAAATAATGGACCCCCTTCTCTGCCACACAATCCCTCAGGCTGCCCACCTCCTTCCAGGGATGTAGTGCACCTAGTTGAGAATATCAATGTTGGAATTGTTCAAGACTCACAAGTATGAAAATGTTTATCAGAATGCCAATGTCACCATGCACTCAAGAATCCAAACCTTGCTGGAATAAACACCAATTACTTACAATCAATAAACAATGGCTCTTCTCCTTAATTTATTTCCTATGCACAGACCAAGAGTGAGAATGAATGAGGAAAACCAAATGAGTGAGAGATTGATTGAATGATTGAACAACCCCCAAGTGTAACCAAGAACAAGGCTTTTGTACCAAAATGACCCAAGTCTAGTGTGGTATTCCCAAGAGACTCATGAACCCCCTCATATGTTCCCCCCCCAACACAACATGGGTGATAGTTAATTAAAGCAAGGCACAAAAGCTTAGTCCCTCAATTTCCCCCTCTCTCATGGAATCATATCCCCCTATAAATCGTGTTTTTGTTTGTCTCACAACCAATGATGTACTTTTATTATTAATAATGATCAAAGTATTACACTTCCTAGGCACTCCGACCTCTTTTAATTGTTCAGGCACTCTGACCTTTTATCAAATAAACAAATACAGTATTAAACTGGGGTATTACAAGTGTATACATTTCTTCAAGGTTTAAAACTTATAACTAAGTTTCTAGAAAAAGATTTGATATGTTTTTCCTCACAATGACAAGCACCATGGTTTTAGTGGCTACCCCTTTCCAAATGGTGGTATAATACCACCTATCATGATACTACCAAATGTTTTTTCTCATAACGAAAAGCACAATGGGTTTAGTGACTACTCCTTACTGAATGGTGGTACAATGCCACCTATTATGGTGCTATGAAAATGTCACCTTATGAGGTGTCCTATGAAAAGGAAAAAAAACCATTCATGGCCTCATACTTACCAAGCACATCCAAGGTTTAGAAGGTGGGAAAAACCTTGAATGTTTAAGCTGATATTTGTTGTACACTCAAGGACAATTTGTTGTTGGATCATAAAAAAATGAAGCAACAAGTTGAGCAATGTCAATTCGAACACCGCTTTGAAGAAGTGGATCGTGTGTTCCTTTGTCTCCAACCCTATAAGAAAATATCTCTCAAAGAGAAGAGCCACCAAAAATTTGTACCTAAGTTTAATGGACCACCTCCAATATTCAAACATATTAGACAAGTTTCCTATATTAGACAAGTTTAATTGATTGTAGCATGATGCAGTTTTAGACAAAAAAAAGAGTTTTTGGTGTCATTGCAATACCGTGCAATACCATTGGTATGCATAGGAAATGGTACTGCCTTTGCATACCATTGCATACCATTGCACGGTATTGCAATGGCATGCAATGGTATGCATAGGAAATGGTATTGCCATTGCATATCATTGTAATGGTATTGAAATGATATGCATAGGCCTATGCATACCATTTCAATACCATGCAATGGTGTGTCGAAATTGTAACTATTGTTAGTATTCATAATGTGAAGTAAAAAGTGAAAAGTTGTTTAGTATGAATATATGAAGTAAAAAGTGAAAAGTTGTTTAGTATGAATATATATATATAATAAATAAGTTGTTATTTATTATTCAAAGACACATCTTTTTATGGATCACCATATGTTCTATATATGTGTAACATATGTTCTATATATGTGTAAGACTCATAATTTTAATAATATAATTCGAATATATAATATCATCTCTTATATAAAATCAACATGGTATAGAGCAGGTCTCGGCTTAACTCCTTTATAAGAGGGACGGAAAACAAGAGAGATATCCCTGCACACAGTAACTGTACTGTCTGGAAGGAGCTACCTCCTGAACCAGGGAAGGATTATATCCCACTTCCATTGATAAAAATGAAGCACTAGATCTAGAATCATGTCATCATTTTAAGAGGAAATGTGATTTACATCTTTGAATCTCCTCGCGACCTATTTGTAAATCGATCCTACTATAATTGGTAATAACTTCGCTCAGATTTGCCTGTGAATTTTCGGGATTCAGTTGCAGATGGATAGGATTAAGAGACGGAGCTCCAGGGTTATGAATTAAAGGGTGAGTAGGAGCGAGCACCATTTCATGACGTGGTGCCTTTGCGATGTTGTCAAGGAGGAGTATGGATATTGTATATCCGGTCGCTCGTGAAATTACAACTCTCCACATCCTATGTTGAATAATTGTTGTCAAGTGTGCTCTTGGAGAGCCAATCTCCTTGATCACTGCCGGAGGTTGATCTTGAAAGTAGTGTTGGAGGCAGATTCCTTAGTTTTTATATCTGGTTGTTTATAATAAAAATGAAAATGAGATTCATGAATCTGGAGAGACCAATCCTCTCCAGACAAATGGAAAATCTAGTAAACTGTGATGATTTCTTAGAATCATTTTCAATCTTGAAATGGAGTTTAGCATGGAGACATTGATATAAGCTACAAGAAAATTCCATGAAGATAATAAGCTTGGAGAGAGCTCTTTATATAAGGGTATAACTTTAGATGGGACATAAATAGCATTGATTATTAAGGATCCTGTGATTGAGATGAGGAATAACAGAGTGGATCAAATTCCATTGTTCATCCTTCCAGTTGTGTTATATGGACCAGCGTAGATGGTAGCTATGTTGCATTATTGTGTSCCATCCCTCGTTKGTGCGACAACAACCTTTTTTTTAAGGAGTGTGACCAATATTGCCACGGAAATGGTGGAACTAAMTTGATCGAGAGGGTATGAGAGAATTCCAAATATAATCTACAATCTCTGTATTTATATTCATGGCAAGGGGTCAAATGACGGTTCTTAGAGATTTAATTCGGTGAAACATATTAYCGAGGAATTTGTGTTCTGTGAAGTCTACATGTGTTGAAATTTAGTATTTTTCTGGCGCAATATTTTCATAACTACAMTTGSCTCAACTCATCTATCGAGAAAATTCAGCGCAGGGCGAGCAAACTACAGACAATACTGAAAAWAAAAAWAAAAAATTGCAACAAGGACTGAAATTGCGACAGAGATATCAGAAGATGCAAGTAGTTCAGAAATTTCTGAAAGAGAAGTCAGTGTTAGAAGTACTAGAGATATTTTGTCTAGTGATCCTGCGGTTTTGTTTGAAGAGATGAGCCAATCCACCCAAGTTTTGAAACTAACCAAGTCCGATATGGAGCAGTTGATGGAGATATCACTGGTGAAATGTGCTCATCTTCGATTGGAAAAGTATTGTACTGAAAATAGTGCACATGTTAGTATTCTGAAACAATAACGTTACCGTTGGCATCCCATTGGTGACCCTTTTCATTTTGTTGGTGACCCTTTGTATCTCATTGGTAACATTTTAAGTAAAAGATCGAGAACGAATCTCTAGAAAGGAAAAGAAATAAACTCTAGATGAAGATACACCAATATAACTTCGATGGTAGAGTTAAAATCTATCCTTGGTTGACTAATATTGACTTTGCATTTAGAGGGAAAACTCAAACAAAATGAAGATGACAATAAATCTATAAAAGTTTGAGAGCCTATTTAAATATGGGTTCCCCAGATGAAAATAAGGAGTTGATTCTCTGGAAATTGCAAATAAATCCGTGAAAAGAAGGCTCGTGGCAAGAGGGTTCTCCTAGAAAGAGGGAGCAGCCAGTGAAAAAAAATGGACAAGGAGGGTTTGCTTTAGTGTAAGAGGGAGTTAGTTGGTTGATGCAAAAAGGAAGACATGGAGGGAAAGACCTTCTGTTAGTGACAGAAGTCACCCCTGGATTGCAGCAGGAGCAGAGCCCGACGCCCATCAGTTTGTGTCACGATTTGTGTGTAAAAGGAGTGATCGAATGGAAGTAAACTCAAAACGATATCGTTCCAACTCCAAAACTAGGCCAGGTATGCATGGGCAAGTGAGGTCTTGCATAAACTTCAGACAGTGAGTTGTAGTAAGGGTGAGTAGGGGGAAGACTTATATCAGAGAGATGCGAAGGTCTGTAGTAAACATCAGATTTCTAACAGACTGTAGAAGAAGGCATCTAAACACAAGATCTTCTTGCATTCAAACGCATAAAACCAGAGAATACAATAATGCAACAATAAATCCTTTATCATGACACAATTGCAATGATTCACACGAATCAGTCGTTCACGAACTCTCTCAGTATGAGATGAAAACTAGATGGAGTGAGGAAACTGTCTGTCATTAAACAAGAAATCTTACATACCAATTCATAACCAAAGAACTAGAGTCTATGCTAAAACTTTACAATCGGGAGCTTTGTTCTACCATCGATACCTTACAAAATACAAAAACTGGGTTTATATACTCAGAGAAAATCGCCTAACAGAGGCGTGTGCGGTCATCTAAAGCTTGGTGTCCCTTCAACCAAATTTGGGTGGATATTTCTCTGTCGGACGCTACCTTAACTACGCATGGCTCCTGCAAGGGGAGTAGCTGAGCCATTAAATGCCGACTTGGAGTGTGCAGACTTCTCTGGTGTTGGTCACTATAATTGCTTAATTAATTTTAAACAACTAAGTGAAACATAAATTATCAACCCAGGGAAGTCTTTTGTTTCAAAGATAGCCACGCACTGTATATGCTCAATTCCAAAAGCATTTAGTGTTGTAGTAAAGAAATCTTTCTATCTATGATTGCTGAAGTGAACTGAAGTTCTGAATTGGATCACAAGAAAGAAATCTTCCTAATTGCAATTCTTCACAGTTAAATTAAGAATCCTGGATTACATTTCAAAACATCATTGCAATGGGAAAGAACAACTAT